>JARHVA010000799.1:3845000-4020000 GCA_037957365.1 Torreya grandis
AAGCACTCAATTCATATTTGATCAGTGTTAACCTTCTTGTCAAAGACAACCATTTGCCTTACCAAGAAGCTAGTCTTGATTTGAAAGAGATCAGACCATCCCAATGAAAGCATCGACTAGCTCCTACAAAAAGATGAACACCTAAATATTTTGAATGAAAATGACCAATATTGAACCCCAAAACCATAAAAACCCCCTATTGAATCTACTCTGAGCAATTAATGAAATAAATTTCAAAATTCTTTAAATTCACCATTTGACCCAAAGCTCCCTCATAACTCAAAAGAATGTTATTAGAATATTTCACTTCTCCCACCAAAGCTTGGCTAAATAGAAATGTATCATCGACAAATTACTAATGAGAAAGGAGTTCCAACTGTAGACACCTAAATCTGGCCAT
The DNA here is from genome assembly GCA_037957365.1 of Torreya grandis. Taxonomy (NCBI): domain Eukaryota; kingdom Viridiplantae; phylum Streptophyta; class Pinopsida; order Cupressales; family Taxaceae; genus Torreya; species Torreya grandis. The sequence continues at coordinate 3,845,401 of JARHVA010000799.1, forward strand.
CAATGATCTCCAATCAGGCTTTTGATCAATTTCCACCAAAATACACAATTTGGCCTAAAAACACTAAAGCACATTAAATGAGTTGAAATTGACATATTCAAGTGCCAATTTTGGCTAGAGTGTCACTAAATGGGGCAATGCAATTTATGGGCCAACTAACTTTGATCAGATCATTTCGAGTCAAAATGCCAATTTTGCACCTGGGTGCTCTGGATTGCTCTTTTCTATCAAATTTCTTGTACAAGATGTGTGTCTTTATTATTTGGTGTTAGAAACATCTTAAATGAGATAACAGATCCAATGCATCTGAGATTGACTTCCAATTCTAATCCAGTCAAATTTTGGACCAATAACAAGGCATTCTGATCAATTTGAGTAATTTGTGCACAACGTGCTTAATCATACTTAAGAGCTAATTAAACCAAACTAGAGCCTAATTAATAATTCCATGGAAACTTGTTGAAAACTTGTTTTTATAAATGAATATTGAATATCTGAATCATCAGGTGACCTTATATTTTGGGAAGACATTCATAGGCCATAAATGCCATAAATATCATAATTATGGGTCTCCCATGCCTTTTTATTACCTCCCATGCCTCATTAATGTCCCTTCTTCCAAATTCATGATGAGGATAATTATGGATTTTAATTACATAATTCAATTAATCCATGACCACACATATCAATCTTGAGATGGATGGTCATGGTTGATTCTCGTCATTCTTGAAAATCTATAAATAGAGAGGCCATGAACATCATTTTTAAGCTTAATTTGTGCAAAGTTAACATTTCAAATTGATTCAAAGAGCTCTTACATGCCAAAGTTATGATGCCAAAATACTGAACCAAGCCTAGCCAAACCTACAAGGTGCCAAGGAAAAGAGGAGATAGCCAAGGCTCCTTTGATGAAGACTTCATGAGCACAAGCCGAGCAAGCCATTACAACAAGCATTTGGAACATCTAAGGAAGGTGAAAGATTCTTTTCTTTCTTTACTTTTTAGTTGTGTTTTTCATTTATTTTTGTTATTAAGCTCACCTTAGTAACTAGGCCTAGAGGTGTATGCTAATTAGTGTATTTTCATCAATTTGTTTGCATTTTTGGACTAACACAATACTAATCACCTCTCTTGAGTCAAATTCCTGGTTCACATAATGGCATGTTTGGTGAGACCACACCCCACAAAAATTTGATCAAATGACACTTACAAGCAACATACTAACCATTGTCATGTAGGATCTTAGAGTGTGGAAGCATAAAAGGTGAATATTTGAGCAAAAAGATTATTTTTTGGAGCTCACAATTTTGTTTTTGGATCCCAACTCACCCCTAATCAAATCCCAACTTGGATCCCAACTCACCCTAACTCAGATCCCAACTCGCCCCAACTTGCCCCAACTCAGATCCCACTCACCTCGACTCAGATCCCAACTCACCCCGACTCATATCCCAACTCACCCCGACTTATATCCCAACTCACCCTGACTCGGATCCCAACTCACCCTGACTATGTCAACTTGAGAGTTCATTTTCCTAAGTTAATTGTTTCATCTTTAAAAATGCTTCAAAGCTAAATCGCTTGCTAACATTTTTCTTATAGGACCGACTTGGAAAATTGCTAAAATATGTTTAAATCATCTTTTGTATGCTTTAAAATGAACTATGAACATTATTTTGGTGCTTAATATAGCATTTAGGTGCTTACATAAGTTTTTAGCATTAGTTTTCAAATTTTACAATTTTAAGACCAAGGGGTCAAATGAACACCACCAAATCTTTCATTTGGGCTTAAAATTGAACACACTTGTCAATTTTGTTTTCATCATTTCAATTAGCACTTTGGTTTCGCAAAATACAAGGATATTACATGTATGCTCTTCCATTTGTCCCCTTTAGGGAACCCTTAGAATACAAAGCTCTTTCTTTATTTTCAAATTGCCTAATCCAAGGAATAGAAAGAACGTCATCTAAAGCACTCCCCAAAAACTCACAAAAGTATTGGGTGACCTTGACAATGACCCTAAAGTCTTTCAATTTTATGCTTTCTTTATTTCATGTAAACTTGGCTTGCGAGGGGGACGTCATTACCTCCCGTGAGTTCTTTAGAGAAGCTTTGACCCAAGGTTTCACCTCCCGGGATTGACTTCATTTGGTTCTATATTAGAGTTGCACACGGGACGTAGTGACACTTTGGACATCTCACTACACTGAGCAAATAGCAAGATGTAGTGGTTGCAAAAAAGACTAGACCTTTTTGCAACAAGCTAAGTGATATGGACCCAAAATTCATGCTTTTTTTTGCATTGTTTGACATGAAAGTCATTGTGCAATTGGTTCCCTTAGAACGTTCAAAAACTTGTAGATCTTAGACAAATCCCCACTTGCCGTGGAAGTATTGTTGGTGCAAGGTGCACCTCAAGGTCTATGTCGCAGTATTGTCATTTGAAATAATGTGTATTTACTTTTGGATGAACCCTTAAAATCCTTTCAAATGATGTATATTAATGGATTCCAGCAATACCAAGCAACCTTGTCAGTTTAGGATCTAAGAGTGATTAATTAGTTGGTTTTGTCTTAGATTAAAGTCTTATTTGGAGTCAAAACGTGTTGTAAACAAATAATGCAAACTAAACACATCATCCTTATTTTCCTTTGAATAAAGAGGCATTATGTTGCCCATGTGAAATCATCAATTTGCCTTGGTCAAAGTTCATCAAAACTCAGAGTCATATCATCCATTTTGGCATAGTTATGTTACCCAATTAAGTCTAGACCTTTACCAAAGTTGTTCGAGTCCTTCATTTATAATCTAAATTCAAAATTGCACCTTTATAAGTTCATATGGTTGATGTGTTAAGTGGGTTTGCCATTTGCAATAAACTTGAGGGAACTTAGGTTTAATTTCCAATTTGGGTTGAAGGCTATTTAAGACTCATGATCATTATCACCACTTGATAAACTTAAGTCATTTCATGCTAAACACTTACACTTTGAGTTTATGTACCACAACATTTTGAGTCAAGAAAGGTAGTGTTATGCTGTCAATTTTATGACAAATTATCTTTGTCTTAGAGAGTTTTTGAAACAAGCATTTTGTCACATCTTTTGGGTAGTCTAGCACTGTTACACTATCTAAAACATTTCAAATATTGTTTCATAGGCCCTCTTGCATAGAGTTAAAATTTGTTCCTACATTTTCAAACCAATTTGAGTATACTTTTGTGAACTTTTGTCTAGCATAGTTACGTCGTTCACTTTTGTCTAGCTTATTTGTCAAAAGAACCAAGTTTTATACCATTATTTGTGAGAAAATAGACTATCTCTAAAGTGCCTTTTGTTTCATGCCTTATACTTATTTGATCGAGTCTATGTTGAAGAATCAAATGCCCAATGTTTGTTAGAAGTGTTTCAAATCTGTTAGATTAAAAATTTCATCTATTTTCAAAGTCTAGCTTTTGATGTTGTTTGGCCAAGAGTCCTAATGCATGCTTTGTTTGAGCCTAGCTTTTCATGTCGCATTTGGCCAAAAGACCTAATAACTTTTAGTTTTCTAGATTAGACTGATTTGAAACACTTTGACCTTAGTGTTTGGCATTTATATTTTCGGTTCATTTACTTAATATTTTTGTGTAAGATGTGTAATGTTAGACATTTAACTTTGGCTTGTGTTATCACAAATCTTCGCATAAACCTTTTGATCCTTTTGACCAATTTAGACCAAGTTTGAACATCATCTTTTTAGACATTATCCTTTTAGAGTTTGTAGAACTCTCTTCCCTTTATATCACAAAGTATTGACTATGGATCCCAACATGTATTCCTACACTCGTAGTGGACTCATGTACAATCTGAGGATTAGTAATGTGGTTGTGTAGGAAGAAATGGTGCAAGACCCCTACGTGGATAATATTGCTTATGAGATGAATCTTTATCCCTCTTATAATATTCAATTAGGGGTTCAAAGCCAAGATCCATTGGCTAATTATTTGGTTAATACACCACCTTATTTAGAACAAGACCAAGAACAAACCACACAATACCTAGCCACAATACTCACAACTGACGAACCAGTTCCTCAACAGTCATGCTCTACTAATACACCTTCCACATATGATTCATTTTTGTTTGAAAATCATTTATTGGAGAACAAATATGAGATTTTGGTTCGAGCCATAGAGGTAGGGGCCAAGTTTCTAGCAGACTTCCCTCATGACAATTTACCAAGCCTAGTAAGAATGCCCCACAACATAATTTATGATCAACAAGCTTCTTCTATAAATTATTTGGCTCTAGTCCAAACAATGTATCAAGACCCTAATATGCCTAATAAAGGCAAAAAACTCATGGAAGGCCACTTTAACCAAATGCAAATGGCATATCAAACCTACCTGAATCTAGCATGCAATTTCAATCAGATGACCATGGTGAGCAAACCTCTTATTGACTTAGTTCCTTCAACAAGAGTTTTGATAGAGTTAATTGGTCAAGATAATTAGAGTTCAGACCCATTCATGCAAAACACTTCGATATACAACTTGTTGTATATGCCTATTATTGAAGGAGTGTCTTTTGCTTCTACGTAGAATAATGAGAAAAATATAGTGGATAATGTGTAAGCAACGTCCAATCCAAATCAAAGTGGTACTAATGCATAAACAACTAGTCAATAACATGTCCCTGTAGTTAATACCATGAGTGGACCATCATACCAGGGAGTAGGAGATTCTACATCCCAACCTCGACCAGTTGCTTCATCAAGTGTGCAACCAATAGGATTAGGTAGTCAACCAACAACCAATGTCATGCCTCAACAGTCAAATGTGATGAATCTTACTCCTCCTCAACAAGTGATGAGTAGTATTCTACAACATCAAGCATAATCTAGTGTACCAACACAACAAAGGCTGAATATATTGCCACCTCAACAAGGGACAACTAATGTTCCACCTCGTCAGGTAGTGGCACATATACCTCCTCAATCACAAACCAATGTACCAATCCAAAACCAAACGATGACTATCCAACAACGTGTAAATATTGGTCAGCAATATATGTCAAATCTAATAGGACCTAAACTCACAAAGCTCTGACACCAATTTTTAGGATTAAGAGCACAATTGATTACCTTTGTATAAGCAACTAAACATGGAATTTAACCAGAAGTAATATGTAACTAGAAATTAGAAATAACACAGAATTTGAGAGACAATACACACTTGCATTAATACTCTTCCAGAAGGAAATACAATGAAGAAATCACACTCTTCCCACACCTCTTGGGTGTACCAGTAATCTTCCCTCAAGAGTTCCCTCTTTCAATTACAAACACAAACAACTCAATAACCAAGTTGGTGTTTCAACCAGTCAGTATCAATATTGCCAGTACCATCGAGTATACACACATACTGCAAGTCCGAGTACACCATGTACTCCAAGTAGATCTCCCTGATCTTGCTCCTTGATGTGTTGAAGATCTCCTTTGACCTTGCTACCTTGCAAATCTCCTTTGACCTTGCACACACACACACCTGCAAATCAATCGACCTTACTTACCATGTAGATCTCACCTGATCTTGCACACCTGCAGATCAACCTAGTCTTGCACACCTGCAAACCTAGATCTTACATACCTTGGAAGAACCCTTGTCCTTGCCTTTGCAAGTCCTTATGATTCTACAAATTACAATACAGCCCCATGAGTCTATTATATAAATCCCATGCAAACAATAATTAGACTTCCTAATTACAATAATTAAAAACGCAGCTCAAGACTAAAATTAGTCTTTACATGTAAACAAAATGTCCGTCTAAAATAAGACCAATTTCGAAGATGCATGTAAACGCATGCACACACAGGCTACTGACGTTGGTGCCTGTCTGACCGATGTCGACCAATCCATAACCGACGTCAGTTACTGTGAACACTGAAGATGATCGACGTCAGTTGCGCTGCCGACGTCAGTTTCTCTGTAACTCAACAACCTCCTCCATGTTTGCATTAGTGAAGCTTTTAGCTCCACAACCTAACAATATCTTCAACATGCTTTTACTTTCCAATAAGGATTTGTGTAACAAGGAGGCTCCCATGTTTCTCAAGTACCTACTAGACAACAATCAGTTCAAAATGTGCCACAAGTTCAAAGTCAGGGTCTTGGTCCATAAGTTCTCACTCAATAATAAGGTTTGATTAGTCGATAGTATGTCCCTTTTAAACCACAATAGGCACAGTATAGTTATATCCTTCCATCCCAACCACAAAAACCTCCAATTCAAACCTTCATAGCCAACCCAAACTAGAATATTGCATAACCAAATGTGCAATTTCAAGTACATGCTAATCCATGTATGCATATTCTTGATCCATTTTCCAACCAAACTAATATACCCCAATAGATATCTCCATCATACCCTGGTCAAAGTGTCCCACTTGTAACCTCCCAACCATCTACCCAAACCAATATTCTCCCTTAAACCAATGTTCCTTCCAGTTTCCTATCCCAAGAATTGTAATAGATGAAGGATGCAATTGTTGCCATTCAAGCTGGGAAACAGACTAAAAAGTTTAAGTTGGATGATGTGTGTTCTTATCTATTAAACATGGAGTACTTTCAGATACCATTTCCTCTAGAATACAAACCATCAAAATTTAACACATACAAAGGGAAAGATGACCCTAAGGCCCATTTAACTGAGTTCTTTGTCGCATGTCAACTAGTGGCATATAACGATATATACCTTTTGTTGTTGTTTCTAAGGAGCTTGGTTGGAAAAGCCTTGGAGTGGTTTTTAAAGTTGCCCAAGAATTCAATAATATATTTTGATGATCTTTTTGATAATTTTGTGCAGTTCTTTTCCTATAATCTCAAACATGAGATTTCATTGGTTGACTTAACACAAACAAAACAAAAGGTTGGTGAGAGTTTTACCAGTTATCTACAATGATGGTGAGCCCTTGCAAGTTGATTCACCCACAGTTTACTAGATAAACAATTAGCCGCTATGTTTACTAAAAATTTGCATAGTGAGATAGCTTATCATCTAAAACTATAATGTGCACATACTTTCAAGGAGATCATCTACAAAGGCTTGTTGATTGAGCGAGCCCTTATTAATAAAGGGATCATCAAGATTACATCAACTAATCAGAATCAAGGTACCAATCAAGGAAGTGGCCAAAACTAACATCCAATCTAAGCACAAGCATCACAACCAACACATGCCAATAACCAAGATAGACCAAAGCAATTCAACTACAATAGGAATGTTGTGGGTAATGGAGTAATCAAGTCGTGTCATGTCCAAATAGTGTAAACATCATTTGCACCACCTTTTTAGCTTATTTCTACCCAATAACCTCTCTAACCAATGTTGCAAGCACAACAACCAAAATCTGTGCAACAAATGCAACAACCTTTACCATTATGAACCCCTCTTCTAAGGAGAATTGTGCCTACGCATCATTTCTTTAGTGACCTAGGAGAGCCTATTGAGTCTATATTTTGCAAAATTACTGCTACTAATATGATTAGTTAACCTATACCAAAGCATTATCCATAAAGCATTCCTTATCCTGATTGGTACCATGAAAATGAATTCTGTGAATATGATCGGGTCAATGAGCATAATCTACAAAGATGTGTTTAAATCAAGCATTTGATTGAGAATATGTTGGAGAATGGGGAGATAACATTGGATAATGGTGCTTCCACCTTCAATCAAACTCTTGAGATTTATAAAACCCCTTTCCCCAACATAACACACAACAATATCATAACAATCAACAATAATAACAACAACATCATCATCCAATACAACAACCAAATCAACAGTATCAAAATCAAAGGTCAAACTAGCAGAATCAACAGAATCAATAACATAACCCACAATGTCAAAACAATGGACAAAACCAAGTTCAGAATGGTAACAACCAACAAACCTACCATGTAGTTGTACATGACTACAACAGGGTTGTAGGTCATATTATAAGGGGCAACATTAATACCGTCTCCATTAATCTTAGATCAAGCACTAATCAATCTAGACCATTGCTAAATAATACCACTCAACCAAATTACATGGATAATCCTTCTTTGACTTGGAACTGCACACAGGCAAACCAACAAATTGAGACTCCCACTTATGGACCATATACTAATAACTCACCCTTGCCACGTGACCACATACAAGTGCATCAACAACTGAGACTTGTCATATCTGGTCCCAAACCATTTGTTAGCATTTATGGTCCAGCATCTAAACCTTGATTATGCAATCACAACTCAAAGGTCAAAGATTACTATCCTAGGTCTACAACCATCTGCCACTTTGCATGTTATCTAACCAATCATTCAGCCTCATAATAAACCATTCACCATTGACCAAGATAAGAAGGTTGATATTGTGAATTAATTACAAAAGATGCTAGCACAAATTTCTATTTTAGATTTGCTACAAACGTCAACAATGCACAAGAACATTTTGAATGAGTTTTTAACCCAATCTATTGTTGCTAGTGACATATCCCCTGATAAATTTCAAGCTTTGGTTGGACACCTAGCTCCAAACCAACAAGTCACATTCGACCAAAGTGATATGTCTTCCCTTGGCCTGCTCCATAATAATCCATTATACATAAAAGTTTATATAAAGTGGCATAAAGTGAAACGTGCCCTTATAGATAATGGATCAGGCCTCAACATAGTGTCTTTAAAGCTCATCAAGCTTATTGGGTACACAATGGTAGATCTTCAACCATAAATGATAACTATTAAAGCCTATGATAATAAAAAAAGAGAATCATGAGGCACCATTAGCTTACCAATTATCATTGGGCCTTTGACCTATGATACACTTTGCCATGTGCTTGATCTTGAGTTGTCATATAATATGCTTCTAGATAGACCTTGGTTACATGAGATTCATGCAGTCCTGTCAATGTTGCACCAATGTATCAAGTTATCCTACTCAGGGATAGAAGTGAATATTCTAGGAGATTTACACCCATATGAACACTACAAACATCTTGAGGCCGAGTTTCAAAGCTACAATTACCAATACAACATGAATCCAAGTTCCAAGCAAGATAAAGAAAATGTCATACTTATTGATCCTCTATAGGATAATTGCATTCCTAATACCTTGGATTCCCTTTCCCACATGCCACCTCCTGAAGCTTCCAATCATTTCACCATTTCAGATAATGCCCAGGGGAGTATGTGACCCATGATACCTTCTATATTGCCAATCTTCCTCAGAATCCAAAGAGCTTTGAGTGACCTAAAAATACCCCATACATGCATTAGAAATAAAATAACAAAGATAATGGACCTGTCATGTTTGTACCAGCATCTGAATTGAAACCAAACCCTCTTGAAGGGGATAAATCATGGTTGTACAATGATAACCAAGCTGATTATTATAAAAGTGAAAAGTATCATATTTCCAATAGGATCATAGAGAATCGAGATTATGAAGGAAGAGGCCTCAGACTTGTTGGAAATATTATCATTGATGTCAAAGGTCTAGCATTATTAGTGATAAAGGCCCCATTGCATTTAATGATGTTTGTAATAGTTATATATTGGCTTATGTGTGTTAATATTTATTTAATATTAATGAATATATTTTTGGTTGCATATAAGTCAAAAGAGGGCCCATGGAGAAGTAAAAGAGTCATGAGGTAAAGACAAAAAAAGAATGGGATGCATTTTCCCATGAAGAGTCATCTTGGGGAATTCCAAGAGTCACCAAGTGAAGACAAAAGAGGAAGGGCACAATTTCTCATGAAGGGACACTTTGAGGAATACGAAAACTCACCAAGATAAAGATAAAAAAGGAAATGATGCTTTTGCTTATGAAGGGTCACCATATGACTTTTCAAATGCAAGGATACGAAGGGTCATGTAAGTTTGGCTCCATTTTACATGAGGATTGAAGGGTCACAAAGGGTGAAGGCCAAAGGTCATTTGCAAAGCTATAAATAAAGGCTTGAGAAGCCATTTGTAATGTGTGAGATAGAGTATGATTTGTAATTGTCATATCTAGCTTAGAAGAGCAGAGGAGAGAGAGGAAAGAGATATTGTAATGAACTATTATTTGTTGAGATATCAACATTGAGAGATAGTTGTGTTGTATACACAAAAGGGGTTGGTCCTCCTGTGGGTTGGTACTCATGAATAGTTGTTATGTTGGTGCTCAACAAAGGGGTTGGTGTTCCTGTGGGTTGGTGCTCATGAATAGTTGTTGTGTTGGTGCTCAGTAAAGGGGTTGGTGCTCCTACAAGTTGGTGCTTGCAAATATTATAGTTTGAGTTGGTGCTCATTCATATACTTGAGATTGTTCTCTGTGGTTTTTTCCACATTGGGTTTCCACGTTAAATATGGTATCTCTCTCTATCTTGTGTGGTGTTTATTATTTTAATTTTATTACATAGCTTAAATGTATGGTTAAGTGGAATTTGATTAAGTGAAAGTTTATAAGATTTATGATATATTGATTCACCCCCCTCTCAATATATCCCGTGCTTAACAATTGGTGTCAGAGCAGGTTCCTTTTGAAAAAGTTTTACAGCTTGAAGGTAGATTGGGAAAGCACAAGATGGCCAAGTAGCTAAAGAAGGAGAATCAAGAATTGAAATCTATGGTTGAAGCTCTTAAGGAACAGGTGTGTATCTTGGATTCTAAGTTGGCTATAAAAACAAAAAAAAATAAGATATTTATTCAGGATCTTTAGAATCATCTAGAAGTTGCAAATTCAAGTTTGACATCAAAAGAAGAAGAGATTCTATTCATGGCCATACATGAAGATGCCTCTTTAAGCAAAAATATAGATGATCAAGAAGAAGAAGATGATGAAGCCAAAGTGAATCTGAAAGGAAAACTCATTTATGCCTTAAAAGAGTTAAAAGCTGTTGAGAAGAAGAATCAAAGATTGAAGTGCCAAATCGAGAAAAATAAAAAATTGTCAAAGAAAATAATTGAAGATTTACAAGCACACTTCGAAGAAGCTAAGAATAATGAGGAAGATCTAATGGTACAATTGAAAATAGTAATAAAAGAATGTGAAAGGTATGTTATTGAAATTGTTTCTTTAAAAGCAGATCTTGATAAAACAAATAAAGCAATCAATGATAGAGTAGCCAATGATTCAAAATTTGAGAATTATACTAATATGTTAAATAAGATATTAGAAAACCAAAAGGCAATATCAGATAAGACAGGTATCATATTTGAAAAGAAAAAGAGCTATGTTGAAGCTCTTACAAAAGAGGAAATAAAAAAGGAAGAAGTGAAAAATACATAAGACATCTTAAACAAAGAAGGCTGGAGGGAACAAAGCTACAAAAGACAATTAGGTCGGAGATACATAAACAGGTCTTATTTTTATGGTAACTATTTTTATTGTAATGGATATGGTCATAAAAAATTAGAATGTTGAAAAAGAGCTAACAATTTCAGAAATAAGGAGAAGGAAAGTCATGTAGAGTTAAGCAGAACTACAACTCTTTTGTTCCTCTATCAAACTTTGATGAAGAGCCCATAATATGTTACAAGTGCAACAACTTTAAACACATAGCTTAGTACTGTAGAAGAGTGTTTGATTCAGTCAAGAAGGACCAGAGTTTCAAGGCTCCATTCATCAAGAAAAAATTTTAGACATGTTTATGGCAGAATAAACAACTTGAAGATTCTATGTTGGTTCAGACAACTTTGCATGCAAAAAATAAAGAAAAGCCATGGTTCATTAATAGTGGATATTTGAGGCACATGATAGGAGACAAGAGCAAGTTCATAACCTTGAAGAAGATCAATGGTGGTACAGTAAAATTTGGAGACAATACTACTGCCAAAATTGTTGAAAAAGGTACACTAAGTTTAGATAATGGTTGAACTAAAATTGAAAATATTTTATATGTAAAAGGTCTTAAGCATAATATTTTGAGTGTAATTCAAATATGTGATCAGGGGCACACACTAAATTTTTATGCAGAAGATTATGAAATTAGAAGAAAAGATTCAGATGTATTAGTTGTAGATGCTCAGAGAATAGACAATAACTTGTATATGCTATCAAACATCAAAGGTCAAAGATGTTGTTTGATTCAGATTGAAGAAAGTTGGCTATGGCACAGGTGAATAGGGCACATAAATTTTGACATTTTTTTCAACATCAGCAAAAATCAAGCAGTCAAAAATCTTCCAAAGATTACAAAGCCATCTAACACGCTTTGTGAACCTTGTCAGCATGGGAAGTAGGTTAGAAGATGGTTCAAAACAAAAGAGTACTTGACCACTCATATGCTAGAGCTTGTTCACATTGACCTATGTGGACCTATGAGGACTCAAAGTACTCAAGGTGAGAAATATTTCATGTTGCTTATTGATGATTTTTCACGTATGACTTGGGTAATATTTAAAAATAAAAAATCAGAAGCTTTTAGATATTTCAAAGCATTCAAAGCATTAGTTGAGAATGAAACCAACTTAAAGATTAAGTGTCTATGATCAGATCGAGGAGGAGAATACATGTCAGATCAATTTATTAAGTTTTGTGAAGATCATGGAATAAAGAGATATTATTCAGCAGTCAAAACTCCATAGCAAAATGGAGTAATTGAATGGAAAAATAGAACAATTCAGAATATGGTGAGGATAATGCTAAATGAATCTAAGATAATAGATAAATATTGGAGAGAGGTGGTTTCTATAGTAATTCATATTCAGAATAGGGCATTATTGAGAATTAATAGTGACAAAACTCCTTATGAGTTATGGAAAGACAAACCAATAATAGTTGATTATTTCAGAGTTTTTGATAGCAAATGTTTCATATAGAGAATTGATGAAAAACTTGGTAAGTTTGAATCTAGAGCAGATGAGGGTATAATTCTTGGTTATTCTTTTAAAATTAAAGCTTATAAATGTTATAACAAAAGAACCAAGAAAATTGTTGAAAGTGCAAGTGTCAGGATAGAAGAAGATGGAACACAAAGAATAAGTGATCTAGTAGACATTCTTGAAAACATTGAAGAGAAAGATTTTGAAGAATCAGATGAAGATGAAGAGGAGAAAAAGGGCACCAAAACTCCATCCAAATACGTTTAGAGAAATCATAATGAAAGTGACATCATCAGGGACATAAATGAAAGAATTTGCACAAGAAGAATGATGGTAAGTGAATATGAGTAAGTTAATTTCTCTTTGTTATCTAAAATTCAGCTTAGAACTTTTTCAGAAGCTATACATGATAAGCATTGGGTTAAGGCTATGGATGAAGAATTAAATCAAATAAAAAAGAATGATACTTGGGAATTAGTGCCTAAACCAAAAGATCACAATGTGATAAGAACAAAATGGGTTTATATAAATAAGTTGAATGAAAATGGAGAAGTAATGAGAAATAAAGAAAGATTAGTATGTAAAGGATATGCTCAGATTGAAGAAATAGATCTTGAAGAAAATTTTGCACCAGTGGAAAGGTTAGAGGCTATTAAAATATTTCTTACGTATGCAGTGTTTAAAAATTTCAAAGTGTTTCAGATGGATGTCAAATCTACCTTTCTAGACGAGAATCTTGAAGAAGAGGTCTACATTGAGTAGCCTGAGGGATTTATTTTCTTAAATATTAATAACCATGCATGTAGATTGAAGAAAGCATTATATGAATTGAAACAAGCTGCGAGATCTTGGTATGCAAGACTTGATAAGTACCTGCAAGATCAAGAATTTAAGAGAGGATTTGCTAATAGTATTTTTACATCAAAATAGAAGGTGAAAATTAATTGATTATTGTGGTATATGTTGATGATATCATTTTTGAAGGAAATATAGAAAACATGACAAAAGAATTTTCTGATAGAATGAAAAAAGAATTTGAGATGTCTATGCTTGGAGAATTATCATTTTTCTTAAGATTGCAAATATTTTAATTAAATAAAGAAATTTTTATATATCAAAGTAAATATGCCAAATAAATGTTGAAAAAAATTGGTTTTAAAGATTGTGCACCAGTTGGCACACCTACGTGTATAGGAAATAGGGTGAGCAAAGATGAAGATTCACCTATTACAGATCAATCTTTGTATAGATCTATGATTGGTAGTCTATTATATTTGACAACATCAAGGCTAGACATCATGCATGCAGTTAGTATAGTTTTAAGATATCAGTCATCTCCAAAAGATAGTCATGTTTAGTTGGTGAAGAGAATATTTAGATATATCAAGGGGACATTAGATTATGGATTATGGTATCCCACAAGTAGAGACTTTACTTTGGTTGCTTATACAAATTCATATTGGGCAAGGTGTTTGGATGATAGAAAGAGTACAAGTGGAGGAGATTTCTTCCTTAGTGATAGCTTAGTATCATAGCTAAGCAAGAAATAGAATTTAGTATCGCTTTCTACAACTAAAGAAAAATATATTGCAGTAGTATTGTGTTGTACTCAAGTGCTTTTGATGAAGCAAACCTTGGAAGATATCAAGGTAAAGTATGATGAACCTATTTCTATTTTTTGTGATAACATAAGTGCTATAAATATTTTAAAGAATCTAGTGATGTATTCAAGAACAAAACATATTCCCATTATATATCACTTCTTGAGAGATTAGGTTGCAAATCAATAAGTTAAGATGGAGTATATCATTACTACAAAGTAGATTGTAGATATATTCACAAAGGCACTACTAAAAGACACATTTGAATATCTATGAGATAAGTTGGGAGTAACTTTTTTTACTTCCTACCATTGAGGTTCAACATCAGTTGAGGGGGACCTAAGTGTTAGCTCCAGGTAGGCCCTTTGCCATTGATGTCAAAGGGGAAGAATAATATGGACAGGTACAAGTATAGAAATAGGTACATGGAATAGGTACAAGTTGTTATAGTAAGAGGGAGTTACTATATGTTTTTCAGATGATAGTATGTGCAGGTTTCAAGATGTGGCAGTTTCAGGTTTGAGATTGCCATCAATGACAAAGGGGGAGATTATTGGAAATATTGTCATTGATGTCAAAGGTCTAGCATTATTGGTGATAAAGGTCCCATTGCATTTAATGATTTTTGTAATAGTTATATCTTGGCTAATGTGTGTTAATATTTATTTAATATTAATGAATATATTTTTGGTTGCATATAAGTCAAAAGAGGGCCCATGGAGAAGTCAAAGAGTCACGAGGTAAAAACAAAAGAAGAATGAGATGTATTTTCCCATGAAGAGTCATCTTGGAGAATTCCAAGAGCCACCAAGTGAAGATAATAGAGGAAGGGCACAATTTCTCATGAAGGGACACTTTGAGGAATACGAAAAGTCACCAAGATAAAGACAAAAGAGGAAAAGATGCTTTCGCTTATGAAGGGTCACCATATGACCTTTCAAATGCAAGGATACAAAGGGTCATGCAAGTTTGGTGTCATTTTCTATGAGGATTGAAGGGTCACAAAGGGTGAAGGCCAAAGGTCATTTAGAAAGATATAAATAAAGGCTTGAGAAGCCATTTGTAATGTGTGAGATAGAGTATGATTTGTAATTGTTATATCTAGCTTAGAAGAGCAGAGGAGAGAGAGGAAAGAGATATTGTAATGAACTATCATTTGTTGAGATAGCAACATTGAGAGATAGTTGTGTTGTATACACAAAAGGGGTTGGTGCTCCTGTGTCTTGGTACTCATGAATAGTTGATGTGTTAGTGCTCAGCAAAGGGGTTGGTGCTCTTGTGGGTTGGTGCTCACGAATAGTTGTTGTGTTGGTGCTCAATAAAGGGGTTGTTGCTCCTGTAAGTTGGTGCTTGCAAATATTGTAGTTTGAGTTGGTGCTCATTCATATACTTGAGATTGTTCTCTGTGGTTTTTCCCACATTAGGTTTCCACGTTAAATTTGGTGTCTCTCTCTATCTTGTGTGGTGTTTATTATTTCAGTTTTATTACATATCTTGAATATATGGTTAAGTGGAATTTGATTAAGTGAAAGTTTATAAGATTTATGATATACTGATTCACCCCCCCTCTCAGTATATCCCGTGCTTAACAAGACCAAATTAATAATAAACCATTGAGCCAATTTCCATGACTAAGTACAAAAGACCCTATGGAGTTGGATTTAAACCACTTGGGGGTGACCCCATATATCTTATTAGAGTTCCATCATTGGTGGCTAATGATGATGATGCTGACAATGAAGAAGAGTCTGATCATAGCCTCACCTTTAATGACCTAGTTGAGACTAACTTGTTCGATAACAATGCCATATGTACTCTTACCCCAATCATTTGTCATAACCCATTACCATTATACTATCCCCAACTGATAGATTGGGACCAACAAGAATCCAAATTGCCGATTGATGAGTTTTAGAATGATGAGGCATTATATGACTTTTTTGGCCTTGGAGACAACGTTCTGTTGGGAGATCATAAATCAGGATTATTAATTACATTGGATCCTAAAGCCTATTTTAGAGAGCAGGTGAACACCCTTAGCCAAAAACAAATAAATAAAACATTGAGGTCTCCAAGTGAAAACCTCTTTGAGGCACTTTCTAACTAGGGAAAAAGTAAAGATAAAGGCCAGTATAGTGGTGAAAACCCGTTTTAGGTGCCAATTAGATAGGGGTGTTCATTTTTATTTGAATTTAGACTAGGAGACCACCAACAATGAACTCACCTATGGATCTGAGTTTAGTTTTGTGCAATAAGTATTTGATCAAATTCTTCAAGAATTTATGATTGTTTTTGTCACATGGCTAGATCTCCCATTAGGGGGCTTAGATTCATCATGCCTAGGAGATGTTGAAGAGCAAGTCCTAACAGAGGACCCTGATATAGTCCAACAGTTCAAGTCTTTGCCTACTATCTTAGAGGATGGTTCAACCCATGTAGTTAAAGATATAATAGAGGTAAAAATTAGGATTCCATTAGACCCAAAATAGATAAAATTAGATGCATCCCTCACTGAGGAGGAACATGAAGTCTTTACAGCTTTGTTGAGAGAATTGTAAATATCTTTGCATGAGCTTATTCTGACATGCCAGGTTTGGACTTTATCTTGGTTCTGTACCGCCTTATGGTTAATCCTGATGCCAAACCAGTGAAATAAAAGTTGCATAAGATGTATCCTCACATTATTGTGTTGGTAAAGAATGAGTTGGAAAAACTCTTAAAAACAGGATGTATCTGATCCATTGACTACTCAGAATGGATATCTAATGTTGTACCTATTAGCAAAAAGCTTGAAGGAATCAAAATCTATACTAATTTATGAGACAAAAAAAACTTGTCCTAAGGATGACTTTCCATTACCTAATATTGACATGATCATTGACTCCACGATAGGTTATGAAATTCTTTCACTCATGGATGGGTTTTTAGGATACAACCAGATCAGAATACCACCAGAAGACCAACATAAAACAACGTTCACCACTCCATGGAGAACATTTTGTTATCAAATAATGTCATTTGGTCTTAAGAATGATGGATCTAAATATCAAAGAAAAATGATTGTCATATTCTATGATATGATGCATGATATTGTTGAAGACTATGTCGATGACATATTAGGAAAATCCAAAACCAGGGCCGACCATCCAGCAGTGCTATGTAGGATATTTAAAATATTGTAGGAGTATAAAGTTAGACTCAATCCAAATGTGTGTTTGGAGTAACCTAAAGAAAGTTACTTGGCTTCATTATGTCTCGTAAGGGCATTGAAGTCGATCTAGCCAAAGTCCATGCTATAATCAAGATGTTGCCACTAACCAATTTAAAGTAACTTCATATTTTGAATGGCAAGATCCAATCAATCTGACACTTCATCTCTTAGCTAGTAGACAAGTGTCATCTATTTACACATCTTCTGAAGAAGGGAATTTCATTTCATCGAGATGACAACTTTCAAACAACTTTTCAACAACTCAAGGACTATCTAGTTAATCCACCTATTTTGTTACTTCCTATGATAGGAAGGTCATTCTTATTATATCTATCAACTACAGACAATGCCTTGGGGGCTCAACATGATAACAATGGAAAAGAGCATGCAATATACTACTTAAGTAGTACCTTGGTCATATATGAACACAACTATGCACCTATTGAAAAAGCTTGTCTAGCCAAGGTCTTCACAACTCATAAACTATGCCATTACATGTTGAACAATAAGACTATGGTCATTTTAAAAGTAGATCCACTCAAGTATCTACTATCTAAAATAGCTTTACAAGTTACAATAACTAAATGGATCATGCTTCTTAATGAGTTTGACATAAAGTATGTCAATCAAAAGGCAATCAAAGGACAGGTCCTTGCAAATCAACTTGTTGAAGCACCCCTTGTCAACACAAAGCCACTCACATTTCATTTTCCTGATGGCTCCATAATGATTGTCATTGACACACCTCTTGGAGAGTAGCACTAGAAGCTATATTTTTATGTCTCATTTACTACACATGGATCAGGGGCAAGTCTCTTATTTATTACAGCACAAGGGGATCTAATCCCTAAATCATTCAGAATCATTTTTCCTTGTACAAACAATATGGCCAAGTATGAATCACTTATCATAGGACTTCGATAGGTAGTAAAATAGAATACATCTCATCTACAGGTTCATGGTGATTCTCAATTAATCATCAATCAGGTCACAAACTATTTTCAGACCAAAGATGACAAGTTGGTTCCATATAAGTCTATAGTCAATACACTAAAGCAACAAATTGCAAATATCCAACTTGAGCATATAGTAGGGGTTAGTAACCAAACTATAAATGCCATGGCTACTATTGGCTCTCTTATTTTTTAAACAGACAAAGCTAAATAATATCAGTTCCTTATTAAGAATTTGTTTGCACTAGCTCATGAACCTTCAACCATTGCAATGATTTGTGATATTGTTGGTCCTAATTCTATTTGGTACTCAGACCTTTATAACTACCTTCATGACCAAATTTTACCACCTAAAATATCTCAAAAATAAACCAAAGTGTTTATTCACCATTCCACTCATTATAATCTACTTGGATCCACCCTTTACCATTATAGTTTTGATGGAACTCTACTTTGTTGTTTAACTTCGTTAGAGTCTACACTAACGTTAAGAGAAGTTCATGAAAGAGTATGTACAACTCATTCTAAAGGGGAAGTCTTATCCAAAAATCTCTTGCATACAAGTTATTATTGGCTCATGATGGACACAAATGCAACTACATATGTAAAGAAGTGTTATAAATGTCAACAACATGCAAATCTGATTCATGCCCCAACACAAATTATGAAATTGATGTTGACACCATGGCCATTTGCTACATGGGGAGTTGACCTCATTGCGAAGATCAAATCCACTTCATCTGATGGCCATAAACATATCCTTACTGCCAATGAGTATTTCAGTAAGTGGGTTGAAGTTATACCCCTCACGTGATTGGAAAGCAAATTTTTAAATTTATCTTCAACCATCTCATTTGCCACTACGGTATCCCCTCTGACATTATATTTGATAATGGAGGATCATTCAAAAACAAGGATGTAGATGAGCTATGTACCAAATATAACATCACACAACATTTTTTTATAGCATATTACCCTTAAGGTAATAGCCAGGTTGAAACATCGAATAAAACCATTGTCAATATTCTCATAAAGATTGTCAATGATGTTGGTCGTGATTGGCACTTGCAAATATTCCTTGCCCTTTGGGCATATCATACCAATCATTATAATCCTATAGGATCCACTCCATACTCACTTATTTATGGTACTGAAGCCACCCTTCCCATTGAGGTCGAGTTACCTTCAATATACATATCTTTCAAGCATGTCCTAGATGATCACGACTATTGAGTAGCTCACTTGTAAGAGTTAGACCTGCTTGATGAAAAACACACAACTGCACTCAATAATATTCAAGCATATTAGAATTGACTTAAAGGCCACTATAATCGACGTGTCAAGTATAGAACATTTGAACTTGGTGATCTTGTTCTTAAAGAAACCAAAAGAATACCAGGACTGAGAAGAAGCATAAAGGTAAATTCAAACCAAATTGGGTAGGGCCTTTTATCATTACTATAGATTATGGATCAGGAGCATATAGGATTGCCGCACCAGACAAATATGAACTTCTTAAGCTGATGAATATTATTTACCTCAAGTGATACTATGCTTGAGTGCTAAGGTCTATTATTTGTAAGGATCGTTTCATGTTATGCCATTTTATCACTATTATTCTTTATACAAATATGATTCTTATCTATCCTCTTAGCCATATCCACATTACATTTCTGATCTATCAACCAAATGTGTTCTAAAACCTAGCTTATTTGACCTTGGTTTTTGCCATTTGTTACGTATTTTTAGTACTGAAGAATCTAATCAGTTTCATTAGTTATTTTAAGTGCTTCATACAGATATCGTATTTTGGAGCAGTATGAAAAAAGTTTTAGCAGTTGCATCATTCATTTGTTATTCCTTTTTTATCACCAGTCTTGCTACTAATTATAACCACCTTTGGGAAAATTAGTACCATTGATCTATGTCATTGTGTCCTAATTATAAATGCCTATGGGCAAACTAGGGGCAACATTTGTTTATTGAGCCTTGACATACTAAGTTGCCACTTCTTTTTTACCATACTATGCCTTTTTACCAACTGTGCCTATTTTTTTGAATTGACTGTTACACTAGTCGAATTCCTTCACTGAAAGGGTAGAACTATAGTGATTTGAGGTCCTACTCTGGGACTATGTAGGCAACACTTGATACTTGTTGAGGTTAGCTCAGTCACCTCTATGCCACACTCTCATTATTTTATGAGCAACCTAAGTTTGAATGTTCTCACTATTTTGTGAACAACCTAAGTTTGAACACTCTCACCATTTTGTGAGTAACCTAAGTTTGAATGCTCTTGCCATTTTGTGATCTCAAACCATTTAGTGTCTTGTCATTCTTGATCGAGTTGAGATACTTCAAAAAATTCCAAAAACATTTTTAAAATTGTTAGAAAAAACTAAAAACATTGACCATTTCTTTGCTTTAAGGATTTTGGGAAGCCTTACTAAGTTGCAAGCAAACCACTTGTCACTTAATTTTCCCATCCTTTTTGGCCTTTTCTCTGACACACTTACCATTTTTAAAGCCCATTCCTATTCTTCTATTGCATTCATTATGTTGTTTTTCATTAGTTATCACATTCTTCCCATTCCCTGGGAGAACTATATTTGCCCTGAAGTTTGTTATTGGATATTACATCCATGGAACTATTAGGCAATGTCTACTTTCCTAGTGCATATTGAGACAACTCAACCACCCCCTTCCTTTTTCTTTTAATCCCCTATTTTGTTCATTTGTTAAGTTGTCACCTATTTTCTAGGGGCAATGTTTATATGGTTTATATTACATTGTTTGTTTGTTTCTACTTATTTTATTTGTTTGTTTGTCTATTTATTTACTTTCAGCACTGTTGCCTTAATTTAATTTATATGTATCATTGGGTGATTCCTTTCCCACACTTATACTCAAATCCATCCACATTCATATGTTTACATTGTCATCAAAGTTTCTATCATTAGTGCATTGTTTTCTATTGAGTATTGGATTATATGAGTCAGTCCTTATGCATATTTTGGCCAAGTCCTCATGATGTTATAACATGATGCCTACTGACATGCGCTACAACAAACCTCAGCTTCAATAAGTCTATTCAGCAATGGTGGTATCAACATCTCTTTGGTATCGACATCTCAGTTCAATCTTAATCATATACCAAATAGAGTAATTAACCATGAAATAATTTCAACCTTTATTAGTTCATACGAGCATCTCCCTACTAGTAGGTTGTTCCAATTCATCATTACCCTCTGTGTTAGTTATCATCATCCTCAACCAATTTTATCATGTTTTCCATAATCAAGGTCTAATGATTATAACCGCATATGGGCAAATTGTTGTACACCATCCCACCTGCATTTCTTTATGATTATAACTACCTTTGGGAAAATCATTATGTTCTCACCATTTTAATTTTTTTACCCATACAAGGGCATGTTGTTATCCTATTTGTCTATCCTAACTGGGGCAGATCCATCTTCTTAATGATTATAAACACCTTTGGGCAAGTCATTGTGTTATCATACCACGTTGCCACCATTGGGGTACAATGCTTATAACCACCTTTGGGCAAACCATTATACACCATCCCACTTGCGTTTTTAGTGATTTTGACTACTTTTTAAAAATCATTGTGTTTTCAGCCCATCATCTTTCTTTTCTTTGGTCCTCTCATTTCATTTCTTATCAAGGGATCGTTTGTCAACCTCCTTATGCCAACCATTCCCTCGATGGGGCAAACCATCATACAGATAGTTTGTCATCATTATAGTTGTAGGCATACATGGCCTTTTCATTCTTTGAGAAGATGTTACTGTGCTTATAGCTTGTAATGCCTTCCTAAATAGGGGCAAATTGTAGACACCTAAATTTAGCCATCGATGACCTCTAATCAAGCTTTTGACCAATTTCCACCAAAACGCACAATTTGGCCTAAAAACATTAAAGCACATTAAATGAGTTGAAATTGACATATTCAAGTGCCAATTTTGGCCAAGGTATCACTAAATTGGTCAATGCAATTTCTTGGCCAACTAACTTTGATCAGATCATTTCGAGTCAAAATACCAATTTTGCACCTAGGTGCTCTAGATTGCTTTTTTCTATCAATTTTTTTGTATGAGATGCATGTCTTTGTTATTTGGTGTTAGAAACATCCTAAATGGGATAACGGATCCAACACATCTGACATTGACTTCCAATTTCAATTTAGTCAAAATTTGGATCAATAACAAGGCATTCTAATCAATTTGAGTAATTTGTGCACAAAGTGCTTAATCATGCTTAAGAGATAATTAATAATTCCATAAAAACTTATTGAAAACTTATTTTTAGAAATGAATATTGAATATCTGCATCATCAGGTGACCTCATTTCTTGGGAAGACATCCCTATGCCATAAATGCCATAAATATCAGGATTATAGGTCTCCCATGCCTCTTTATTACCTCCCATGCCTCATTAATATTCATTCTTCCAAAGTCATGATGAGGATAATTATGGATTTTAATTACATAATTCAATTAATACATGACCACACATCTCAATATTGAGATGGACAGTCATGGTTGATTTTGGTCATTCTTGAAAATATGTAAATAGAGAGGCCATGAACATCATTTTTAAGATTAATTTGTGCAAAGTTACCGTGTCAAATTGATTCTAAGAGCTCTCACATGCCAAAGTTATGATGCCAAAATATTGAGCCAAGCCAAGCCAAAGCTACAAGGTGCCAAGGAGAAGAGGAAATAGCCAAGCCTCATTTAATGAAGACTTCATGAGCACAAGCTGAACAAGCCAGTACAACAAGCATTTGGAGTATCCAAGGAAGGTGAAGGATTCTTATTTTTATTTACTTTTTAGTTGTGTTTTTCATTTGTTTTTATTATTAATCTCACCCTAGAAACTAGGCCTAGAGATGTATGCTAATTAGTGTGTTTTTATCAATTTGTTTGCATTTTTGGACTAACACAATACTAATCACCTCTATTGAGTCAAATTCCTAGTTCACACCAACCCCTCAGCCAGCTTAATGCCTTGCAATTGAGAATCAGCCTTAGCCTGCTTAATAGCCCTACCAAGAACTTCAGCCAATAAGTTAAATAAAAAAGGGGATAAGGGATCCCCTTGATGGATACCCCTAGAAGAATCAAAGAAACCTTCAGGGACTACCATTCACCAAAATTGAGAACTTAGCACCTGAGATGTAGTTGAACACCCAAGCACAACATTCACTACTAAAGCCAAACTTAACCAAGACTTTGATCAAGAAATGCCAATTGAATCTATTATACGCCTTGCTGATATCAAGCTTTAGCATCATTCCTTTCTGATGAGATTGAGATAAAGAATGAATGATCTCATGCGCTAAAATAATACCTTCTTGAATGTTCCTCCTCAGAACAAAGCCTGCTTGCTCCTCAGAAAGTAAAGAGCTAAGAACAAGTTTTAACCTTGCAATAATCACTTTAGTGATGATTTTTTAAGTTGTATTATAAAGAGAGATGGGACGATAATCTCCAAAAGAATATTGAACTTCTCCTTTTAGAAAAAGAGAAATGAAAGTTACATTTAGCTCATGGATGATTTTTTTCTTTTTCTAGAGTCTTCTACCATCAACAAAACTTCTTCAAATATAATCTCCCAAAAATCTTGAAAGAAGGTCATGGGAAAGCCATCTGGGCTTGGAGCTTTATCTTTAGCCTTGGAAAACACTACCGCCTGAATTTTCTCTAAGGAGAAAGGATCAAGAAGTGTTTCATTTTGGGCAGCAGAGACTATATTAGGGATATACCTGAGATTTAGATTTTGAGAATGAAGATTTGAATAAGATTCTTCATTGAGCAATTGCTAGAAAAAATAAATACCCTCCCTTTTGATTTTAGATTGAGAAGTCAAAATATCACCCTCTTTTGACATAATGTGAGAGATGCAAGAAATGTTTATTTTCATTTTCATAAATTTGTGAAAAATAGGTAAATTATGATCCCCATCTTTCAACGAATCAATTATAGATTTTTTTCTTCCACAAAATCTCCTCATGCAGCATTAGTTCTTCATATTCCATATAAAGATGCTTTTCGACCCAATACGCAGCTTGGTCCATACCTTCATTTATAACTTTATGATGCAAAACTCTTAAATCTCTTTCCACCCAACCTTTTTCCTCAAAAATATTTTAAAGACATTAGCATTCCAATGATGAAGGCACCTTTGATGAATTTTAATTTTGGGGCAATTTTAAACATAGGTGACTCCGTAATGATAGAGCTGTTATGCCACCACAATCAAACATTTTCAAAAAGAGTTGGGTCCCACAATCACATCAACTCAAATTTAAAAGGGCAAGAGGCTGGCAAACAATCCCTAGAAATACTTAGCTCAATCAAGAAATGGTCTGAACCACTTTGCGATAAAATGGAACTTTTAGAGATCCATTTTTAAGAAAATCAATTGGAAAAAACTAAAAAATGATCAAGACGTTCCATAATATTATGATCCCCCTATCTTTTATTATTCCAAATATATACCCCTTGCTTGGGTTTAATATCAATTAACTTATACAGGCCCATAAAGTTTTCAAAGGCAAAGACAACACTTGCCAAAGGGGCTCTACCCCCAAGCTTTTCCAACAAAGAAAGAATCACGTTAAAGTCCCCACCCAACATAATCTTCAAGCCCTGCTTAGCTTCCAGAATGACAGAGAGTTCATTCCATAACTGAATCTTCTAGGAATGATCAACATGACCATAAATATTGAGAAGAAAAAATTAATGTCAGAAAAAAAGTTTGATATTCTACATAATTACCAGTTCAAACCAAACTCCAAAATTTCAATAGAAACTTTAGACGGGGACCATAAAATAGCCAAACCACTAGAAGTACCATTTGCTCCAACAAATTAGCTATGACATCGATTCCAAATTTTTAAAATCAATGCAAATGCTTCCTCAAGATTTAGTTTGGTTTCTTGGATCAACAATACATCAGGTTGATAAGCCAACATAAGATGCTTAATGACATGTCTTTTATTAGGGGCATTCAAGACCTTGACATTCTAAGAAATAAGCTTCAAGATAACGATGAGGGGAATTCTACCCCCAACATTCTAGCCTCCAAAAACTTTTCTAGGGTACCTTGAATACTAGTGAAAACTTCACTTGCTGTGATTTATTCCTACCCCACCTGTTCTCATCATAATTCACCTTCTTCAAAGAGCTCTAATTTTGGGATAAAGATAGAACCACTTTTGAGTTTAGTTTATCCTTTGAATCCTCCTCTTCTTCTTTTCCCTCCAACTCCAAACCCAAAGCAGGCTTAGTGGGTATACTTTTCTCGATACTCACTTGATCAACCAACTAGGGAGTATTCTGAATAATTTCTCTTAACACCTAAGACCATTCACTAATATATTCGCATCCTTTTAACATAGATGCAGGTGTCATTTTGTTCCTTTTATCCATTTTCTGCAATAGATATTTTTTTTCATTGATTTTAATTGAAGAGGCAATGGTAACAACAACTTGATCCTCATTCCCTTCTTCCTCATGGAAACTTTGTTTAAAACTATTTCCTTTTTGACCAACAAAATCTAGGGTCAGTCCTTCAAATGATGAATTATTCTTAATACACCTTTATTGTTCCCTTTTCTTTGTCCAAATCTTCCTCCATTATAATCTTTGAAATCCTTAGAAGAGAGCTTCACCAGCTTCCAAACTCTCTTCATTTCCCCTGATTTAACGGGTGCTTTCATAAACCCAACACACTGGTTTTGGGTGTGCCCTGTCTTCTTGTACTTAAAGCACTTAAATGGGATGTTTTTGATATCTAAAATTTCTTCCCAAATGTGGCCTTGAGTTTTAATTGAAATACATTTAGGGATCTCCTCATTAAAGTTAATCAAAACCCTAATCCTTGCATAAGTAGTAATTTTTTTTTATTGATTTGGGATCAATCTCCAAACAAGTACCAAGCACATTGCCAAGAGCTGTTAGACATGCCTTTCCCCAATATTCAAAAGGAATACTATATAACCTAATCCACACAGGGAAATATCTGTGTTGGGCTAACGTTGAATCAAAATTTGGGAACCATTTCTGAAGCCATAACCCATTTCCTTTAAGAGACCAAAAGGGATGATGCAAAACTTGAGCCTTAGTTTCAAAATTAAGAAAAATAACAATGAAAAAACATTTAGAGAGAAAGCTCACCACCACTTATTGTCCCCAATAATCTTCAACCCAAGATTCTATTTCTCTAATCGTAGGCCATTTACTAGCAAATTTGCCAACAAGGGCACATTCTTCCAACTTTGCAACATCCTTGGAAAATTCCTCCAGCTCCCAGAACAGTTATTTTTCACCACCAATATTAAAACCTTGATCCTAAGATAGAGTAGATTAAACCAAACCTTTTATTGGTGAAGAGAAAAACTTAGCCAAAGGGTCTTCCTTCGAGACCCTAGGAACCCTAGATGAGTTAAACAACTCCACTCACTCATGTTGATCCTAGGACCTGTAAAGCTCCACTGGCTCAAAATCTGCCTCCTCTTGGCAAGCATTCAAGTCATCTTTAGAACCTTCAACCAACCACACCCTAGGCACCTCACTGGACTCTCTCATCTCCTCTGCCAGGGATCTGCACACACCTACCTTCAATTGAAAGAACACTCCTTGCTCACCTCTGAGATGATTTTACCTCAATTTCACTCCAGCTATTTTTTCTTTATTTTTTGATGTGACCACCTATATCTAATCTATATATTAATAGTAATATATATATTATATAATAATATATTGATATGTTTATAGTAATTTATATAGTAATATATTATAACTATAGCAGTATTATATATTTAATTTATTATAATATATAAATGTTATTTATGTATAATTATAATATATATAGTATTGTATTATTAGTCCATGCCAGGGCACGGTTATATGATTCACTTTTAGATTAACTAATTTTTATCTAGCCAATAGAAAAATTTGAAATATATATTATAATAATTATTATAAAGTCCATTATATAATTTAACATACAAATAATAGAATACATCTCATATGTTATTTAGGCACATTCCTTCCATATCAATAAAATTTAAATTGATAATGATATTTGTCTTTTAGAGTCTAAAAATAGTACTAATATATAAGATAAGCATTTTTTTAATAATTTTTATGTTTCATATTATTCCTTTACATTCAATACATTTATAAGTTATCCCAAAATATGGGCATTAAATATTATGCCACTTGTTTAAGTATGTCCTCTTAAAAGTTTTATTACATGTTAAGAATAAATATTTATTGCAAACTCTCATAATTAAAGAATGGAACTATTGTGAATATATCTGACACGTAGAAATAAATAATAAAGGAACTTATCTTTAAGCATCTAACTCCTGATTGCATGTCAATTTTATCTCTATTGAACAGTTAAGTGCTCTGCATGCCAATTTTATCTCTACTAAGCAATAAAGTACTCTAATTTACTTTAAATCACAAACAAAACAACTCCTCAAACTTTGTAAAAAGCTTAAACATGAAATAAATGCACTCAATGTTAAAATTCAAGATATTCAACTAAGTCACACAGGGTTGATATTAATCTATCACAACTAACATAACTAGCTTCACTGCTCCACCTCGAAAGTTGCCTTCTCTATCATGATTGTAATTACATGGTGGATTCCACTCATCTTGCATGATTTCAATTGCTTTGTTTTTTGTTAGTTGGTTCTTCTCCTAATTTTTTCTTTTTGCCCAAATTTATTTATAAATGATTTAGTTATGTTTGCAATCCTTTGTTGTGTTATTTGTTTTATATGTATGGATTGTTTTTGAAAATGACACTAGTGTTTATCCGTAAACATGTAGGATATAATAGATAGAATAATCATCAAGGCTTATACTTCAAATTTAGGGAACACACATATATATAAATTAAATAAAGATCAAAGGTTTGAGGAAAATCCTAGAGCAATCATAAACAAGAAAGTGCAAAAGACACTGATTGGGAAGATAAACCAAACCAGCTAGCTTATTTTATTCTTAAAAACATGAAATAGGCTTTCCAATACTAAAACACTTAACAATTTTCTATAACAATGCCATGAAATAATTGTGCATTCCTTTTCTATCTTCAAACTATCAAGAAGATTATATCAATTGCTTTCATTTGACTAAATATTGTTTACAAAATTTTGTAATAGTCTTTACAAAATAATAAACAAAAATGTTTTTTCTACAAAAATTGAGAGTCTGATACAACATTTATCTAGCCCAATGAATAATTAGAACATCCCAGTCCACCAAAAGATGCAAGTTTAGACACCTACCATTATTACTTGTGCATTTGTTAAGGGACAACAATTCAAGAAGTTAAGACAATATGATTAATGGTGGGTGAATTAGGGAGAGAAAGTGACAACTATAGGGAGAAATAACAAGATAGAGAATATGGAGGGTTTAATCCACAAAGAAAGAAATGCTTGGAAGATTGATATCTAAGATCTGTCTAATAAAATTGAAGATAAATAAATAATTTTTTTAATTTATAACCAAATAAAAAAATGTAGAAGCAAGAATGAAATGGATAAATAGAGCCCCATTTATCTGGGATCTCAAAGGTTAGTCCTAATACATTGAGTTGATCCTGGAGTTGAAGGAATTCTCAAAGATGTTGATGTGAAGATATTTATAAACTAAAAATAGGATATGAAAATCAACATAGAAAATACTACATAATCATATGTGATAAGCATAAATATAAAATCATTTATCTTATAAATCATCAAGTATTCCTTATTAGTTATGCATTCCTTAAGCAAGTGACATTCAATACCTAGTTAATACAAAATTTATTGGATACCCTCTTGTGATAGGTAAACCAAAGTACTACAAAGTTTCACTTGTAAAAAGGTAGATCTTAACCAACTTGCACTAACTCCTGGTGTGTGCTGGTCTTCGCCAGTCATCAAGGGACTAGTCTCTATTGATCTTCGTCAGCTTATGACTTATCATAGTTAAACTATAGTTAAATCTGATTGGTAACATTTGCCCTTGTTCTAACTACTGAACAGTCGACCCCAACATGGTCATCGCCACCGTCACCACCAATAAAAAATCACCATCATGCCAACTGTGAACCACGATTACACAAGTATCACTCATCTTGGCATATGGCATAAACCTAGTGTGACATGAAAATCATTCCATGGTAATCCTAGATTATCATGCCCTAAAACCCTAATAATCATGTCCTCTTAGCATCAATCCCTTATGGCCCTATTGTTAACTTGGTAAATCCTAAAGGCCAAACATATGTCATTCACCATTCACTCACTAATGGATCCAAGATGAAGGGAGGTAGCTCAAGCGAAGGCAGTTAGAACAAGCACAGAGGAGTTGGTGTTTAATCCCAGGTTTTGCACTCATCCATTCTACTAGGTTTTTAAATTTCATAAACCAGTCAAACATTGAGGTCCATTCTAGAAGGTTTTATCATTTTGATAGAGTCATTCATATTTATAGGTTGTTTATATTTAGGGATGCATAAAACATGCATATGACCCTACACAAAATGACATAGACACAAAAGAGAAGTATCAAGACAACTAAACCAAATAAAATGACGATGGCTCTTGCCATTAGAATTGTGCACAACTATAAAGAACTATTATGTTGTAAGCCATTCAAATGGATTTTCAACCACTTTAATAATTGTCCAAGGTTTACACAGGCTTATCCTTCCATTCCATTCCATTTGAGGTTCCCTATGCCCCTATTCAAGGTTACTCTTGCTTCTCTATAGACTGTGTCTTAACACATAGTGGTTTGCATGATTGTGACTTGTGTTTATGAACTCGACACAACTTCAAACACTTAAATCTCTACAAACACCTTAGAGAATGGGAAATATGTTTATAACTAGTATTCTTGAGTTTCCACTTAGTTTACAAGTTGTTTTTCTCATAAGAAACACATACTCAGTTCTCATTTTCACAAGAAACAGAGTTGTATTGTTCAAACGCAGGATATCCTTTAACAAACAATCATTTTAAGGAAAAAAATAAAGCAAAACTCAATGTTATTGTATTAAAATGTGCATATGACCCTACATAAAACCGAATCTATAACTTATTTATGATAGAGTTGTTTATATTTGTGATCACAGAAGGGAAAGTGGACATTGAATAAGTTGAACAAGGAAAGAAATCCCATAGTTTTTTATAAATGTGAAAAAATCAAATCCATAACTTATTAACATAGACAAAATCTAAAACATATGAAGCAAGAATAGGTATGGGGAAAAAATGAAAATGCTTCAGATAAACACATTCATAGTATGTTCATAAGCCTACTTTGCATAAATTAATTAGATGAAAATGCAAAGAAAAGCAGTGAAGATTATAATAAATCCTTTAAAAGGATGTCTATCTTCAATTTACCTATACATATTGTTTCTTGGGCCCTGTTTCTCCTTGCCAAAGGCCCACTATACATAAGGTTAATCTCACATAGGATTTTATCTATGTTAATAAGTTATTTTTATACATAAAGACAAGTCCTTATATGTAGGGTCATATGCACTACGAATTTAGAGGAAGAGAGTTGTTCAATAGGGTAGAACATGGTGTATAAGAGCCTCTCCAGTATTTTCCAATCTTGAATATCTCGAGCTTTGTTTTTAATTCATGTGTTTTTATTCATCATTTCATGTGTATATATGCTTGCAAGTGCCTAAATGTACTCTATTCTTTGTGATGGGGTCATCATGTATGTGTGCTTTTAAGTACATTGAAAGTGTTACTTTTATCATATTTCATGTGTTTGTGTAGACTTCCAAAAATTAAGAGTGTTGTTATGTTGTGGAGCTAAAAGCTTCACCAGGATGCAAACAGGAGAAGTTAAGGAGGATCCAGAGTTGCGGGGAGTTGCTGATTCAATTGCAGGAAAAATGGCGTCGGTCTGATCAGCCGACGTCGGTCAGATAGCAAGAGGAAGCAACCAACGTCGGTTACCAGTCGGCCGACATCAGTCATGGAGGCACCGACGTCGGCAGCCTGTGTGAGAATAGGCAGTTCGCATGGCGAATCCGGGAGAGTCTATTTTTGGACTGCTAGTTTGCATGTTGAAGGCTAGTCGTAGTCTTGAGTTACGAGTCTAATTATTGTAATTAGGTTAGTCTAATTATTGTAAGCATGAGATCTATATATGGACTCATGGGTTGTATTGTAAGCGTGTGCTAGAAAGCCATAGAGCTTTTAGAGAGAGCTAGTGTAGCTCCTCCTAGTTCCAAAGGAGTGCTGAGAGTGTTTGATCAGGGAGAGTTACAAGGTCTGCAAGGTCAAGGAGCTGATCCACCGGGGTACTGGGTGAAGAAGGGTTCTTCATGGGTGTAGAGAGATCTACAATTGTGAGTATGGTCTATTGAATTACAGGTTGAAGGTTCATGGGAGATCTACTTGGAGCACGGTTGTGTGCTTGGTGAACTGGCAGCGTTGTTACTGACTGGTTGGAGAGGTGAACATCAATTCTATATTGGAATTGATTGTTGGGACTGAGAGAGAGAGGGAAGAAGGTCTTGAGGAGTGGCGAACCTTTGAGGTGGAGGAAGAAGTGGCATCTTCCTTATTGTATTTTCTTCCATGTATATAATACAATTGTGTATTGTCTCTTATTTCCTGTGTTGTTTCATATTTCTAGTTACTTTATACTTCTGGTTAAATTCCGTGATTAGTTGCTAATACAAGTAGTAATCATATGTGCTCTATTTGTGTTGGAGCAAGATTCTGACAAGTGGTATCAGAGCATGTTTGTTGTTCTAGGTGCCTGACAAGTGTGTGAATCCATGTTTGTTGTACTCCCATTATAGGGTGTATAAGAGCCTCTATAGTATTTTCCAAGCTTTAATATCTTGAGCTTTGTTTTTAATTCATGTGTTTTTATTCACCATTTCTTGTGTATTTAGGCTTGTAAGCGCTTAAATGTACTCTATTCTTTGTGATGGGGTCATCATGTATGTGTGATTTTAAGTACATTGAAAGTGTTACTCTTATCATATTTCATGTGTTTATGCAGACTTCCACAAAGTAAGAGTGTGTGAATCCATGTTTGTTGTACTCCTATTGTACTATGTAATGTATACTTATTATTGTTGACTTATTCATTCAGAATGTTCAATGAGCTTATTAAATATTGCCATCAACGTCTTTCATAGAAGGTGTAACTAAAATTAGATTTTTTGCATACAATCTCCATGGACTTGATATTACAGTCTTCAAAAATATTATTGCTAACCTTTGAAATTTACAATAGGCATGTTTTGGTTCTTTTAAAATTTTAAAAATGTAATGTATCCATTAAATTTTCTCTATCTTATCTACTACATACAAAGGTTCGTTTAGCTTGTCCTTAAATCCCCACACGAGGCATTGCCATATTATATAGATTATTTCCAAATGAATTGGTATGTTATGTTTCTATAATGTGAAAAAATAATCTCTACTTTGGAATGTTACACTATCTACAAAAAAATTAATGCATTCTCATATGTACATTTCCTTGTTGGAAGCTCATAATATATACTTTCAATATAGGGTGTCAAATTTATGAATAATGGTTGCCCTAATTATTTTTTGAATGCTACGTTACGTTGTCAACTAGTTAGATTACCTTAGCCGCTAGCACACCATTTTACTCTCATGATGACCTTTATGGTGATTTTTATAAGCATTTCATTGGTAAGGGTTAGCATTGTAAAGCATATTATTAACTTTTTTGAATGCAAGTTGTTGTTTGTTGGCAACTAATACTATGAATGTTGGTTATGGCAGATTTAAGATGGATGTGTGGGAATTAGACGATTGCCTCAAAGAACTTTATGTTGAGACCAAACAAATGGTATGCATTTTAATCTACTGTACTCAAAGGTGAATTTGAGTTGTATTATTTTTTTGTTGATGTGATCCATTGTGACATGCATTGTGTTAGGATAAAGAAGTCAGCCAAAAGTCGTCATTGCGTGCAAGTGCTCAGTTTAGACGTTATCCTCACCCCCTCAAAGATTGAATGAAGAATCTATATAGAGCATCAACAATTGGGGATGGTATTCCCACTGTTATGAGATAGCCATCCTCTACCCACAAACAACTAGGGGTGAAATCCCAGTGCGAGATGGAATCTTTACCAAATAAAGATGCAAATAAGGGGATAACACAATTAATTTTATTGATGGTCCATGTATTTTCAATGCCTAGTTTAATATTCTTGCCACATATGTAAAATGCTCGATATTTGTGAACTATACATCCCTATTTTGATTTGTTACATCTTTTTTAATACTATAGGAGGAGGGGATGGAGCAAACCGAAGGTGAAGAGGGTGTCCCCAAAGTGCCCAATGACTGTTTCTTAAGAGATGTATGGGAACCTTTGGCTGCCATTAATGTTTGATTGCTCCTCATGTTAAACAATGTTTCTTTCTTCCCTCTTAAAACAATCAAAATTGAAATAATTTTGACACACCATGCATTTTTTTATGTTATTTTTGTTTTGTGTTTTAGTTGGAAGTGGTAGAGCGGAGCCATGTGGATGTGGCTGATAGTCACCTGCATAATGACTTCACCCCTACAAATGTGCACATTTTTTGTACTCTCTTTCATTTTCCATGCTCAATAATTGTGAATCATGCATCCCTATTTTTATAAGTTACATCTTTTTTAATACTACAGGAGGAGGGGGTGGAGCAAACTGAAGGTGAAGAGGGTATCTTCAAAGCACCCAATGACTATTTCTCAAAAGATGTATGGGAAACTTTGGCTGCCCTTAATACTTGATTGCTTATTATGTTAAATAATGTTTCTTTCTTCCCTCTTACAACAATCAAAATTAAAATACTCTTGACACAGCATATATTTTTCTATGTTGTTTTTGTTTTGTGTTTTAGTTGGAAGGGGTGGAGCAGAGCCACATGGACGTGGATGATAGTCACCTGCAAAATAACTTCATCCCTAAAAATGTGTGTATTTGTACTCTCTCTTTCATTTGCCATGCTCATAGCCTCGTGTTTGTTTTTCCATATATGTTTGGAGTTGGACTCACATATATGGCATGTCCACCTATGTGGTAACAAGTTGTGGAGTCATATGACCTCAATGATATTGATGATGTGGATGTTGATGATGATGGTGACTAGATTCCAGATGCTTCATGATCTGAAATGGAGGAGAAACCGAATGTCATAAGAACATTTGATTATCTTTGATGACATTATCTTATGTTTATTATTTTATGATTTTAACATTTTATTATGTTTGATGACATTATATTTTGTTTATGATTTTAACCTCACATATTTTCCTTGTTGAATGATAGTATGCATGTGAGTACATAATCCAGGATTGGGGTATTGTGAGGTGGAATGTGTACCTTTGCTTTTTGAGGCCATGCGATACATTTAAAGCTGATGGTGGCCATCCATTTTGGTCATGAGACATACTTAACACTCACCGTCATAAGATTCATGATCAGTAACCTATTCCAAGAAGGCCCCCTAGGCATACCAAAAGTCAAAAATGTAAGCCTAAGGGAAGATAAATCAACAAAATGCAAACAAAAAGGAGGCCAATAGATTGACTCTTAAAAAATCAGAGTATCAACAATAGAGATAGGCTAAAAAGATCATGGCTAGCTAGGGAGGATGTGTCTAATTTATTTTATCTCAGTGAGATAGCCTTGAAGTCTATCAATGATGAGATGGGTGCATATGATTCAAGTGAAAACTTGGCATGGAGAAGGGAAGCCTGCATTCAATGAAGAGAATATCATCGACAAATAGAGCGAGAAAGAGGATAGGTGGAGAAATAACAAGGTGCATGCAATAATGGACCTTAGGTTAAATACATTTTGTTCATTGGTTTTCATGAAGTTAATGTTAAGTTCAATTTAACTTACTCAATATTAACATCGATATTTTTGCAACAATCATCATTCCTATTATAGAGGGATGACCCTCAAGCCCATTCTAGTGATGATGATCACATTCCTTTGAGAGAAATGCATTTATGAAATGGTAGATATGTTCATCTAGGGGGGCATAATAAATGAAAGTGTGCATGATAGGTTGCCTCATAAATTGATATTATACTTATTATGATGACTATTTATTATATGCTCTCTTCTTTATTCCCCCTAACTTTATTTCAACCCTACGATTATATATTTTGATAGTGCTATATATTGTTATTGCATATAGGTTTTTGGTGGAGATGACTTGGAGTAGTTATAGGCATGGATGGACCATGTTTAGGAGGTATTATAGTTACTTTTTATTTACCAAAATTAACAAGTTTATTATTCAAATGCAGTTGTCCAGGGTGACATGCATATATGTGTATTCATGTGGTTGATCGCTTCCACTTGTTTGTCCATTTCCAAAGGCCTAATGGCCATGACATGAACATTGATATTGCCTTGTAGCTACTGCCTTAGACACTATTATTTATATACATCCATTTTGGCATAATATTTATGACATATATGATGTGTGGTCAAACATATTATTTGGATAGGAGATTTAAATACAAGTGTTTCATTTTTGGTTTGTGTTGGATACATAGTTTTTTGTTTATGTATGATTTAATTAGTGATTTGGTGGTTAATTTGTATTTACCAATGTATTGCATAGTCATGCATGGTTCAATGATGTAATATATTTCCCATGCACTCATCATATATTTTTTACATGTATGGTATATGATTTTTTTGATAGGTGGTCTATCGTCTTCACATGTATACCTTATTCTCCTTTCATTCTTTCACATGTTGGTGATAAAGTGCCCATGTTTGCATGTCTCTGTGTATATATAAAACTAACCATGGTGCGAAGGAGTGAAATATAAGATTTGTATGCATGTCTTGTCTCTCTAACATTCCTTTGTCTCATATCATGTGTTTGTCTATTCATTGAATCAACACAACAACTATCGATGTCTATGGCCTGAGGTTTGAGGTAGGGGAAGAGGTGCGAAAAGGAATGGGGCAACACTCCAATACATCAAATTGACCATGCCACAAATAAAGATTTCATATTCCAATATAATGATTTCATTATTTTCATTTAAGTTAGAAAACTCTATGTGTGTAAGGAAATTATTCATAATATAAAAAATTGGATGTTCTTAGATTTTGAATATTCTCATGGACCGTCATTTATGTTTAGATTTTTTTAGATTTTCAATGCTAAAAATATTAAATGTTATCATTGAATTTCATGTGTATTTTTTATAGATGAAGTCCCAAATCTAGAAGAGAATTTGGCTTCTCAATTGCCCAAGGACATGGAAGAACTTATCACAAGGATGAGATATTAGAACGTAATGGGCATAGAAGAACATCTTGGTTTAAAACTATCACTAGTGGCTGTAAAAAAAAATCACTCAAGAGGGAAAAATAGTTTTTGACTGAGCTTGTTGATGGTGCAAGGGCAAAGGTTATCAAGTTAGAAATTGCATTGGCAGACAAGACCAGAGAAGTTGAGAAGTTACACCGTGTACTTATCACACTGAAGGATGAGAAGATGGACATTGAAATAAATTTTGTCAATCTACAAGCTACCCATGCCTACACATAAGCACTTCATGATACAAGGGCAAAGATTATGTGGGCCATGCAATCAAACATGAAGGAATAGTTTTCATATATGAGCAACAGCTACAGATTTTGAAGGTAAAGTTTAATATCTTGTTTACATAATCCAATGAGATGTCTCGCAACAGACGTGGTTTTCCATACATGAACAATAATAATTAATTGTGTGAAATGACTTATGCATATGATATTCCATGATGTATGCTTATGACTTTGGATGATAATCAATTGAAATACATGCTTATTCACATTTTAATCTACAAAATTGATGTTTATTTGCCACTAGTTGCTTACTTCATCTTGTGTATTTAAGTTGTTTATGAATGAAAAAATGATTATGTTTAGAATTTTTGTAGGTGAATGTTAAGAGACCTAGAAAAGTATGGCAAATGCTTATTTACCAATATACTTTGATTCCAATTCATGTTTAAATGTGTTTTCATGCTAGTTGATCATGATATAATGGTTTTATAATGAGTTTCAAATGATTGGATGTTTTATAATGTTGAAGAAGTTAATTTATAAGTTCACTATAAACAATGACCTCAATAAGTGCTTTACCTTGTTCACAAACCTCTTTAGATGACTATAGTTGGTAGTGATCAAGAATTTGGTGTTAGGGGTATTGATACAACATGGGAATGATGTAGATAGATCCAAATGAGTAACAAATGTTCTTGGGGTTGAATCCCAAGATAAAATATTGTAAAACCCCAACTAATGGAGAAAAGCTTCTTGTTTGGATAAACAAAGAACACAAAGATTGTATTTCTTGTGCAAAGGCAATGTAACTGACTATCAAAGAATAAAAGAAGGTTGGGTGACTACTAGTTTATGATGATTATTGTGTTTTAGGTAAGTAAACATTTGTGTTCTATTAGTATTTAAAATATTTGGTAGATTAACATCAAATGCTTTGAGTTGGTTTCATAATCTTTTAAGATGACTAAAGGACTCAGTCCTGCATACCCTATGTGTCATCAAATTATATCCTGAACATTGAGTGAGGAGAAGATTTTATTTAGTGGGCTAGTGGAATGTGTGAATAATCAGTAACATGATATAATATTTCTTTAAGAGCCTTTGAACATTATATTTGGTCATTTTGTTAATGGATATTCTGTGTTTGAACAATACAACTCTGTTTCTTGTGAAAAGGAGGACTGAGTATGTGTTTCTTATGAAAAGAAAAACTTGTAAACTAAGCAAAACTTCAAGAATACTAGTTATAAACATATTTCCCATTATCTAAGGTGTTTATAGATATTTAAGTGTTTGAAGTTGTGCAGATTTCATAAACACAGTTCACAGTCATGCAAACCACTGTGTGTTAAGACACAGTCTATAGAGAAGCAAAGGTAGCCTTGAATAAGGGAATAGGGAACCCTCAAATGTATTTAAATAAAAGTATAATCCTATGCAGACCTTGGACAATTATTAAAGTGGTTTACAAACCATTTGAATGACTTACAACATAATAGTTCTTTATAGTTGTGCATAGTTCTGAAGACCATTGCATCTATATACACAGTCAAGCAAACCTTGGAGAGAACACATGATCATAAGTAATAGAGTGACATTAAAAAACATGGAAAAGATGGATTGAAGTCATATAATCCTAAAAAAAACTTCACAGTTATTTGAAAGTCTTTATAAACCTTGAAATTCAAATTTTACCCTTCTTGGATTGTGCAGACTATCAAGAACCCTATCCTAGGGTTTCAATGGGAAAATGAGTACTGTGGGAGAATGAATAGTAAAAAATCCCATTTTTTTGTGAAAAGATAGGGATTAATATAATTTCAATGATTTTGAGTGTTTTAAGTTAAACACATATGATATTATATAGTTTTGAGTAGACTGTGCTATTACAGAATGGTAAAAAACCTATAAGACCTAATCTGAGAGCAAGATTTATCTAAAAAGGTCATCAAATGGAGGACTTAGGTAGTGAAATTTTTTTAAATGATGGAGGAGGATAAAGGGTATTATAAATAAGGTTTAGTTTTATAATGTGAAATGGTACATGTCCGTACAACACCATAAAGCCTAATAAAGGCTACAATGTCTATGTGGAAGATAGACAGAAGTTGTGTAAGAAAGGTAAGGATGGTTGTGGAGTTTTTAAGTGAAGAGAGGGGTATTAGGATACCTTAATAAGCATGAAATGATGTAAATGGTATTTCATAATGAAACTTGAGTTTGGTGGCAAGTGTGCTTAAACCAAGCCTGTTGTGTCAAGTATAAAAGAATGACAAGAGAGATTGGGTGGAAAGAGGTTTAGCACTAACAAAGTTTGAATATTGTGTTTAAAGATAGAGACTATAAATATATTGAAATTTTTATTGAGGTTTTGGGTTGTTCTAAATAACATGACAAGTATGTTTGAAATGCTAGATTGGCAAGCAGACCTAAAAGGTTATATCTATAAATGGTGACTGAACTTAAAGATAGTTTCCCTAAATACAACAACAGAAGTCCAATCCCTATTTATAATATATTGAATAAGGTGGATGACATGGATACATACCTAAATATAAATTTTGGTTCCTTTAAACTGATACCAAATGCAATATAGTGAAATATATAGGCTCTCAGCCCTGTATAAACAAGGGTAAACCCTAATTTGGGGTTTTGAGTATTCTAGGAGATTGAACACTAAGAAAATTCAAAAAATTGGTACTTTGACTGGTTATGATGTGTTCTTGGAAATAAACAAATAATTAGAGTTATCAGG
This sequence comes from Torreya grandis, assembly GCA_037957365.1. Lineage (NCBI taxonomy): Eukaryota > Viridiplantae > Streptophyta > Pinopsida > Cupressales > Taxaceae > Torreya > Torreya grandis. Next base: position 3,885,393 of record JARHVA010000799.1, read on the forward strand.
TACAAGAAATTATAGATTTTAGGACTGTGTCCTAGTTCCAGGTCTAGGGAAGGCCTAGTGGAGTAAAGGTATTGAAGGAAAAGAAAATTTATCTTAAGAATAAGGGTAAGGAAGGATTGATTCAATTGGGGGAGCCAAATGGGTATCTTAAAAGGTCTTGAGTTGGTTTTTAAAGTTTGTAATTTTCCTAAACTAAGGATCTTTCTAACTTAAGAGGGCTAATTGAGAAGAGGTGTTATGAAAGAAGTAGGTGAAGCCTAGGGAGTTGTGTCAAAAGGGATATGTATGAGTTGCATGGCCCAAAATGTTCCTTGAAAATGTAATCATTTTCTTGAGAAGGTTTGTCAGTTATTCCCAACAAGGATAAATGTCCCAAAAAAAGGGTACTAGCCTAGAGAAGTCATAGCAAGCATGTTGTGTGGAAAGGAGTATTGAAGGGTAATTTGGTAGTTGAAAGGGGTTAATATAGGTATTTTATGATCATCTAAGACCTTTCATTCATTGATATTAGAATTTTGAAATTTATATTAAGATTTGGTCTTTGAGACTTGAGAGGGAGAACCTAGACTTTGAATGATGATTCAAGACAAATAAAGCATGCCAATGAGATATCTTTCAAGACCGTAGCCAGATAATGATGATTTGTAAGCTTCTTCCCCGTACCTCTGCATCAACTACCATGTCAATGTAGTTAAAGTAAATATTAGTTGTCAAAAGGTAGTTGATGTAAAAAGTAGTTGTAAAAAGAGGACTAAAGAGACTCTTCTAAGCATGAACAAGGTACTAAATCTACTAACTAATCAAATAAACCTTAGAAATATTGAATTCTTTATTTATATAATATCAATAGAATTATCTCTATTATGTCCACCCCTATCTCACTTCACTACCCTATTAAGATTTTCATCCCAGACTTGTTATTTTAGATTGTTACGAGGTAGGTATGGAAAAAGTGTGGTTTCCTGTGACATACTCTGATGTTTATGTCTATTCATATTTTCTATGAAGTCCCTTTGTCTATGGGTGGAAGTTACATACCCGTCCTACACTTTTTGAAATGGATGAGGCATTGGGTGTTGTGTATTCGATATCACCCTGATTTGCACCTTGTTATAAACTTGTGCCATATAGTTTTTTAAGAATGCCATAGTTTCTATGCTTCTATCCACTACACAATATCTATCAAATATCTATTGTGCTTCACATATCAGGGCCTCAATATCATCAACTCTAGTAGTATGTGGGGTCTATTCATAAAGTGAAAATCATCTAGTTAGAAATGCCAAAAAATATGAAAAACATATGAGTACAAGTAGTTACTAGACTTATAATATCAGCCCCCCTCATCTATTTTTCAATGTCATTCGACATATTTGTTAGAACACATTCTAGTGCATAGCTTGATCCTTGCATATCCATATCCGATATACCATGCATTTTGGTGTGCAAACCTCTAACATATATTTCTTATCCCTCATTTTCAATTCAAACTCTATTGTCTTTGACCTGGCCAATGAAAATGTATTGCACAAAATACAGTCACCTCAAATTTGTTAATGCATACAATACGAGGGGGAAACAAAACTTACATGGTACTCAACATTGATGCTATTGATTCTCTCATTAACACCATACATTGTGGTTTTATCGTCTACAACTACCCAAGTTGTCATTTTTCTCATCAGGTCCACCTTAATCACATGCTTGCAAGTATATCCTTGGTTTGAAATTGAGCAATTGCATATCGACATAGAAGGCATTACATTGAAGACATAATAATGCAAGATCTCATCTTTCATACCTTTCACCCATGTCATACAATAGTCACTATTATTGAAGGTAACATGAGAATTTGGGATGTTCAAAGCCTATACCCATGAAATATTTTCATGTCTTTCTACTTTGAAGTTCTTATGGAAGTCGATGTCCTTACATAGTTGTAGCCACCAATAGGGTATGTAAATCGATGTTGTTAGTTGTTGAACCAACCAATCCACCTTGTGATTTGTAGAGGTCCTTACTGTGCTTAGAAAATGACATTTCAAATGGGAATGGTAATATTTTATAGATGCATTGGTGTCTTTCCCAACATACAAAAGTATCTGACAACATCATGACCACATTCCAGCCTTATATGCCCAGTATTGTTCCTAGTATTTGACAAAAGTGGGCTAAGAGGAGTGATATATTCCTATAAACTTCTTAAACTCCCTTGTATCCATGTCCTCATTGACATAACTATGCATTATGAACCCCATGTCCTCAAACATCATAGTCTTACATCATCGTATTTCACCTTTGCTATCAAATTCTTTAACCATGTGTGATGAGCATGCCAAATGCATAAGTATACCTCACAATTGAATGTCTTATTGTATAACACAATTGTTTTTCATAAGTTAATAGAATAATGTAGGGATGGTGTCTATGAATATACAAATATGAAGTCCATGATGCGTGTAGGAATAACGATGACACACCTAATAGCTTTTATCTTCATACTGAAATCGTCAACCTTGAAGGCACTAATTATCCATTCAATGTCTTTCAAATAGACTCTTTGAAGAAGAATTTGCATTCATTGTCTTATGTCGATAATACATGACTGATACAAAATGACCCATGTAATGGGCACACCTTCATGTTTGAAATCAAATGCCAACAATGTGTATAATTGAAACTATACAAGAAAACATAAAAATGTTAGAATAACTATTATTATTAAAAACATAAGAATAACTAATATTATCAACTACTCTTACCAACATTGGCATAATACCTTCATTGCATTCATCCCAAATGTCGCATCCATCGCCAATAAGCTATGATTCTCAAATCTCAACAACCATTCTAGCTGTTGTGGGAGTTGGATGCCTAAGATGAAGGGTATTTCCCCATCCCCATCAAGCTCTCCCACATTGTATCCCTGATATAAAAACTACTTGTTGGGATTCACCAATGCCCACTCTCAAACACTTGTTACATCATCAACATTGTACACATATTTTGCTTCCTTGATCAATCACTCTCTATTGTATATGTCATCCTTGCTCAAAAAATCATCCTACTCTATTTCAATATTAAATAATACAAGTTTTTCATGCACCATATCCGATTGTTTAAGGTGGATAACATCAATAGACATTACCAACAATAGTATCCTATGAACCCATTTATTAAGTTTAGGGCTGATGTGAGGAGTAAAAAAACATTTCTTACCCTTGAACTGTTCATATTATTGGTCATGGTAATAGTTGTGTTCATTGTCTATGTGTTCTACTTAATTGTCTTTGAGTAACACATGATTAGGTTTATAGACCATGCATCATGTGCTGAAATGACAATGAAAACTGTACCTTATATGCCTTCGACCCAACCAACTACATTTTTCAAACTTGGGCATTAAAGACTTAAATTTTGGCATGACATCAATTTTTGGAAAGTCATTGGGGCTATATGAACACCAATAGCTACATGAATGCAGTGAAAAAATAAACAATCATGCAAAATAAAAAAAAGTGTACATGAACAAAACATAATAACATCTGAATAAACACCAACTTGTAATCTATAGTGTGATGTGACTTACATGACATATTTAGAGGTGGTGATGATCCTGCTATCCTTTCCAATAAAATTTGAATTTTTATTACCATGTGAAGCATGAAAATTTATAGGGAATAATGCCCTTCTTGATTCCCCTTTGATGAAGTCGTCAACCATGTCCTGCTTAACCTAGACAACCCACAAGTCTTCCTCATTAACGTCAGGAAAATTGGCCCATTTGATACAACTGCAATCAAATAGGCCCTCACCAAGCTTCTATAGTTCAAGGCATATTATTTCTTCCCACATTTTTTCCATCTATTGTAGCCTACAAGGAGAACATTTCATTGAATGAATTAGAAATGGACTTTGGGATTGAGTGAATGCAAGTTTACATGTATTGTAGTGGACTTTTTTTTTTGATTAAATGCTATCTATCATATACTACATTGTACAAAGGATAACAATTGAATAATGTATATTATATAAGCATAATTTGGTTCAAACAACATTAAAACATGTACATGTCATCAAAATGGGTAGTCAAACTCGTATGCATCGACAAAGAAGAGAACACCTTTTTTGGATACATTTATTATACCTCTCATTCAAATACATTGTTTTGCATGCACTATTACATTTAACCTGTATTGGGTCATTCAAGATATAAATCTATTTTAGAGTGTGTCATATGTAAAATATTAGGAAGTTCATGACACCATATAAAGAGTCAAAATAAAGTTTGTATAAAGATATGTTAAAATTATTGAGAGAAGTGCAACATATATACAAAAAAAACTTTTTCATGACTTCCTTTGAACATTATATCAAGTAGGGGAAGAGAATGGAGAATAGTATGGCAACTATAAAAGTGAATATTACACAAAGAGTAAATGAGAATCGATGTATGCCAGCATCAACAACTATGTCAACCAATGGAAAATCAGTCAAAGTATCAAAAAATTTGTCCACAATAATGCCTTCTAAATCAGGCATTGTAAATACATCCATAGTGATTTGTCGTATTTCATTTTATTTGTGCCCTGATGATGCTTGTTGAAGACATCTGTTTGTGCAACAAATGTGATTATCTGAAAACAAACCATACATGAAAGTTGTGTTATCATGTATCTCAATGATCGGACCTCGAGGCACATCCCTATCCCCTATAATGTCATGATAAACATCTTTGAAGTTGATGTCCATGCACATACCTAATTGATCGCACAAATATAAACATAAGCCTAGCCCATCTGTTAAAGCAATGTAGAAGGCATGATGTAAAGACACTTTATCAAATAGAAAAGTGCCATATTGCCATATGATTTCATTTTGAGGAGAAAATAACATGTTTTTGATATAAATATGTCTTCCTTTCCACTCAGACGTAACCAATAAATGCATGTGCTGGTCAAACATACTACAAAAAGAAGCCATGAACTGCACATAGAAATTAAAATATGTGAATTCAAACCAGTTAAGAAAAATATGATAGAAGGTATGAACAAAAAGGTTATAAGATTGTACAAAACCTCATTTAAATCAATATAAAAACCTTCATAAAAAATATCAAAATAAATGCATCAAAATGTAGAAATGAACAAAATAGTGCATGCATGAGGTAGTTACGTTTATAAACAATTTTAAGTGGGACATAATAACTATGTGCATGTGGATGGGGCATAGGAATGTGATTTTGCTATGAAACCCATAGCTTCAGAAAAGGGTTAAAAAAAGAGAAATTATTAGGAAGCCCATAAAATGAAGACATGGTTTTAAAAATAGCAAATTTGTTAAGAAGCCCATAGAATCAGGATAGGGTAAAAAAAGTGAAATTGCTAAGAAGCCCATGTGATATTTTGGTTATCTATCAACTAATCATTTGATGTATTAAATTAGAGGCATGGACATATTGGTATTTATGAACACTGCGTGAAAGGTAATACTAGTAGGTGACACAAGAAAAATTTATATGACATGTGTGTATTACAAATTGTATGAGCCCATATGGGATGCAATTTATCCCATTTAATTGTAATTGTACGTTGCCTTACCACCCACAGTAAGGTCAAGACATAACCCATATTGAGTTATTAGAGCTTTAGTGTAGCAAAATAGGCTGCCAATTTTTTTAAATGATTTTCTCATATACCACCACTACCATACTTCCCACCTACCAGACCATAATTTTTGGCCCCTAAATTTAGGGAGGCCCATGAGATGATAAAACACAATTTTAAAACTAAATGAAAGCTTATTCTTCATTACATGTACAAAATTATACAAAAAGATGTTCAGGGCTTTGGATGATGAGTCAACATTCTGTTAAGTTGTGGAGCTAAAGCTTCACCAGGATGCTAATCAAGAGGTTGCTGAGTTCAACCAGTAACCGACATCGGTAGTATTGCTGACGTCAGTCAGGCAGGGACCAAGTATCGGCCGACGTCAGTCAGGAGCAGACCGACAGCAATCGACGTCGGTCACCTGTGCATGTGCATGCGTTTGCATGCATTTCCAGAACACGTTTCCAGAATTAGACTCGTCTAATTTTAAGAGGTCCGAGAGTGTTTGCATGTTGAAGACTAATTTAAGTCTTGAGTCTGTGTTTCTAATTATTATAATTAGAAGTCTAATTATTGTATGCTTGGGATCCTATTTAAGAGACCCATCAGGCATGTATTGTAATTAAGGCAAGTAAAGCATTGAAGCAAGAAAGCAAGGTCAAAGGAGATCTGCAAGGTGCAAGGTCAAGGAGATCAGCTGAAGCTATCAAGGAGGGGATAACAACTCAGGTTGTTGAGTTAGTTGTGGTTGAGAAAGAGAGATAGAACTCTTGAGTGGAATACTATACACCAAGAGGTGTGAGGAGGAGAGGAAGATTTATTTATTGTATTCAAGAAGAGTGTTAATACAGATAGTATTGTTTCTCATATTCTTTGCTGTTTCAAGTTTCTAGTTACTTAATCATTCTGGTTCAATTCCGTGTTTAATTGCTTATAGAAAAGTAATCAATTGTGCTTCTTAGATCCTGACACATTCCACTTACAAAAGTTAATTGCCATAACTATAGTAAATGTCATTATCTAAGATTTTACGGATGGAATAGAGTGAATGGCCAACAATTATATTAAAGTAGTTGCATATCACTGTTCAATGTCAGTTCTTTACAACTAATCCGAGTAGTGCCCATCATGAGTACAGACATTTCTATCATATTCAGATTCTTGTGATGGTGTTAGAAACTAACTTATTTGCCACATTGCTTCAAGGTATGTGAGCTTATCCAACATGTGTTCAGGATCTAATTCAACATTTCAATTCGAACAATTCCACAATTGAACATAATTATCATGAAGACCTTCCCACATTGAAAGTTGAAATCTAATCATAAGGTGATATGTACGAAAGAATCTTTCTGGTAAGAATGTTGCATAACTAGTTCTATCAAAGTATTTTTCAAACCAACTTTTCATCATGGGATTCAAAGATATTCCATGCTATGAAATAATTAAATCTAATAAGATATTAGACTTAAAAATTATATCCAACATTTCCATTTGTCAACATGACCAATTGCCTTTTAACAGTTCCAAAGTAAAAGCATTATTAGTAGTCCACCAAATCTTGGCAATGTGATTTTCATGAGTAGCCCAAGCAGGTGGTGGCCAACAAAAAATTTCATTTAATTTGACTGAAACTTGATCAAAGTCTCTTCTTGTTACATCTCTGAGTTGGATTAGGGAATTCCATAAGTGATTAGAATGCCAACTGGAGAGGGGTTCTGAAAATAACAACATACTACAAACAAACACATAAATCATAGAAAATAAATTATATATAGGATCCACTACATCGTATGCAACAAATTCCTCAACAGAGTGATTATCGATCACCCAATCGATTTAAAATAAAAATTGTCAAAAGATTTAATCATTTTCATTCTAAAAAAATAACTTTAGAAATGTACTTGTAAGAATGTAGTTGTGAAATATGTATCAATTATTTTTATAAAGGTGGAGTAAGACCACCATACACACTGCATAGGCAAGAGGATATCTTTCAATGTAGAAAAACCTCTGACATAAACATCATACTCTAAAGTGGTGTCATATAAATATAAGAAGCCAATATGACAAATATTAGATTAACATTCAACACTAGTACTTTACAAGTATTTTATGGGCCTCCATACTGAGATGTATCTATAATGTGCCTCTCATTTCCTTCAAAAATATTGGCTAAGGTTGGAGATTTTTATTTTACATTTATACCCAAAAATAGAAAAGATATATGTATAAATTGCAAGCTAGTTGAAAGGAGCTACCTTTTTGGTATCATCCAATCTTGCAAGCCATCTCATTTCTAGATTACCAAATGTGTTTAAGTTTATACAATGTAGATGAAGCTCTAAGGATAACAATATTGTTTTAGACATGAAGCCATTTCAACTTATATAAATTATGGAAGGGTGGAAGAAAGCCTTCATTAAAGTAAATATGTACATCAATAGAGGTATTGTTCTAGTTTTAGTGGATGCCTCTATAAAATTAAAGACTTGGCCATGTATCTACACATGAAGTTTAAGTGGGCACTTTAACATGAAGTTTAAGTGGGAAGGAAAGGCTATTTTTGTTGTGAATATTGGAGCTTTTAAATCTCATTTCATTTTTATACCCTTTCCTCAACTTTCTTATTGAAATGCTAAGGATTTGCCTCTCAAATATTTTGTTGAAAAGCCTTGATCATCTATTTCTAAAAAATTGCACTTCATAAATTCTTCAAATTTCAATGCGATTCACCATGGATTGTTGCAAAATTTATGGATAAATATTTTAATAAGGTAATGAGAATTTAAATAAATTTTTAATATATTAATTAAATAAAAATATTTGTTAGATCTAATTTTACTAAAATATCACTCTCCCCTTCATTATAGGTTTACAATGGAAATATTGAGAATATTACATATACAAATTTGGAGTATGAAGATGTGTATGTTACTAAAAGTTTGGATAACAAGTGAAAAATTATAGATGCTTATTATCAAGTAATTTTTCACATAAGCATTATTTTACTACGATCATCCCCTTCTTCACCAAATGGTGATTTTTGGAGATAGGACTGTAAAAACAAGAAATGAAAATATAACTCATGACTATAAAATTGGGTTCAATATGATAAATTCTAATTATTACAATGATAGGAAAAATAGTTCAAGTGAAAAGTGTGTCTGATGACGATGTCTGCAAAACAATGTTGAAGATGAATAGAGTTATGAGTCCCCAATGTCAGAGTCCAAACAAGACGTATTTGGAAAATAAACTAAATGGAAAGATGTTAAACTATGGAATTAAGATAATTTATGAAAATATTATTTTATGGCCCACTAATATTAGAGAAGTGGAGAAAAAAAGTATATCAAACTTTGAAAAAAATAAGTAACTAGAAAAATTATTTATATTCAATATTTTTAAAATGAAAAGTGATATCCTATAAAGAGTAAAAACTACTTTTGTATGGATGATTGGTCTAAATTATTTCACATTATTTCATACATTATGCACTTTTGTCAATGTATGTATAATTGGTCCAAAATTAGAATTATTGAATTGTCATTGTGACTTTTCATAACTAGAAAATTCTTTCACCTATTGCTATGCAAATCCCTATTTTTATTTTATGATTATCATGTCTTGCATTATGAAGTCTGAGATATGAAGAATTTTTTATGGAATAAAAAAAATTCCTACAAGATTTATCATTCAATGGGAAAATTGTGTTCATCCAAATAAAAATTCATAAACATGCCCTATCAATTTTGCTGCAATTGATTGGGACAAAGAGCTATTTTAAGACAAAGTATTGCAAGTGAAATATATTGGATAAAGTACCCATAATAATAATTCTTTCTCTTTGGGGTGACCTTTGCAGGTTGAAGGTCAATCAACACTTGACAACCAAAAACCCAGTGTTTGGGACACCTTTACACATGCAGGTTAGCCCTCCCCTCTCTTAAGAATCAAGATATGATAAAAAGTTAAGAACTTTGAAATTTAAAAAATGTACAGACCTTTTTATGTATGACTAATTTTTTCAACCACACTTCACAAACTGTCTCAAAAACATAATTGCAAGTGTTGAGGTAATGTGCACTAATGATGGAAGCACTAGGGATGTCATTGCAGATCAATATCATCATTATAAATTAGACCTAATTCCTTCATTGTGCTAGATATCTGTCTATATCTACTATCATGTTTAAATTCAAGAATCTTATTTATGATATTTTTTATTACAGGAGGATGTTCACCTCATGTATGAGATGGGGCTAGATGCATACAAATTTTCCATCTCATACCTGGTACTTGAAAAATATTCCCCATATCATAGAAAAAAGTGCAAATATAAATTGTCTTTCAATTCATAAACTAAGTAAGAGTTGTAATTTTATAGATGGAAGAGGTGCCATAAATTCAAATGGTTTGGAGTACTACAATTCTCTAATCACTGAACTTCTAATCACTGAACTTGTTGATCATGGTATTAAACTAACCCTTAATGGCAACATGTATTAAACAACATTATTATAGCTATTAATTAGTCACAGACCTTAAAGTTTAGCAGTGGGTGAAAGGCAAGTGTTAGTGGGTGAAAGTAGTGTTGGTCATATCCAATTTCCCTATTGGAACTAAGTCTTGGTTTCACAAGCTCCTCAATGCATTTAGGGATTTAAAGCTCGCAGGAGTCTTTGCCATGATCGGTGCAGCCTTCTAGTCATGATCAGGGTTTCCCTTCCATTTTAAATGAGGATTAAACATGTGAACACTTTGTTTGGATTGTGGGATCCTAAAGCCCACATGGGTTGGGATTAGAATTAGTCTTTAACGTAGATGTATGTTCTTTATAGGATTGATCAAGACTACAAACCCCACAAGGTAAGCTTTATTTTGACATCATCAAACAATATAAATTGGGATTTCTACCTTGTATTAGTCTCATACATACCTTGATGTTTTTTGATAGTGGTGAGCAAGATCCAAAAGCCTATAGGGGTCCTTGCTAGGCTCAGTGGAGCTTCTAGAGTTGCTAGAAAACAAATATCCATAGTGGTTTGTGCTCAGGATAAGTATTGTATAGTGTTGCTCGATAGACACAAATATGATTGTGTCTTAAACAATTTTAAATTGGATATTGGCACTTGAGAAAGCTAACAAAGCTTGTAAAAACCAAAAATGATTCATAAAAGCCCAACAAGGTAGGAGAAAGGAATATGGAATGGTTAGGGAAGACAAAGAGACATTGGGGAAGATTATTGGTCTTATTTTCATGTCCTTATAAGCAAAATAACATTCTTTTTCAAATTGGCTGAAGTTTGGAACATAATATATCTATGAATTGTGGAGGTACCTAGACTCACTATGGACTATGGAAGAAAGAGAGTTGGTTATCATTTGCCCTTCCCAAACATTGGTTATCGCTCACCTTTCTCAGATGCTGGTTATCGCTCACCCTTATAGATGTTTTGTAAAAGAAATTAGGGGAAAATTAGGGGAGAAATTGGGGGAAATGGAAGTATTTGACCCTGATGGTGCAAATTTCAAAATCACTCCATTCTCCCACTCTTTTTTGAACCTAAAGATGCCATGGTTGGCAGGATGTGATGGTGATAGTGACTATGGAGTCATGATGGTGGTTAGTGGAAAATGGTGATTTTGGAAATCTTTGAAATGTTAGTGGTGAGTGTGGTACCTACTATGATTATGGTCTCAAAGTTGATGTGGGCTCGGTGTTTGGCAAGCCAATAATGATCGATGAAGACTGATGAGTTGAAACCAACATGTTAGGCACTAGCGCGTGTTGGTTGAGCTCATCTCTATAAAAAAGGAAAAATGATAATGAAATAGGTATCAAGGATTCATCCCCAAGATCTACAAATGCTTGTGCATGCACTAGTTTGTCCATTTATAAATTTTGATGCATTTATTTTGATATGTTTTATGAAGGGTTTGATATTGATTTCAATGATGTTTTGTAAATTCTTATAACCTTTTTGTTCATAGTTTCTATCACATTTTTCTTTAGTGGTTTGAATTCTCATATTTTAATTTTATGTGTAGTTTATGGCTTATATTTGTTGTATGTTTGACCAACACGTGCATTTATTGGTTACTTCTGAGTGGAAAAAAATACATATTTATATCAAAATCATGTTATTTTCTCCTCAAAATGAAATCATACAGTAATATGGCACTTTTCTATTCGATGAAGTGTCTTTACATCTGCCTCTTACATTATATTAACAGATGGGCTAGGCTTATTTTTGTATTTATACGATCAAATAGGTGTTTACATGGACATAAATTTTGAAGATGTTTATCATGAAATTATAGGGGATAGGTGCCTCAAGGTCCGATCACTGAGCTACATGATAGTGAAAATTTCATGTATGGGTTATTTATAGATATTCACATTTGTTGCATAAACATATGTCTTCAACAAGCATCACCAGGGCACAAACAAAATGAAATATGATAAATCATTATGGATGCATTTGAAATACTTGATTTAGAAGATGTTCTTGTAGAATTTTTTGATACTTTGACCAATTTTCCATGGATCGACATAATTATCGATGCTGACATGCATCGATTCTCATTTACTCATTGTGTAATGTTTACTTTTATAACTACCATACTATTCTCCATTCTCTTCCCCTACTTGATGTAATGTTTAAAGGAAGTCATGAAAAAGTTTTTTTTGTATATTTGTTGCACTTCTCTCGATAATTTAAACATATCTTTATACAAACTTTATTTTGACTCTTTATATGGTGTCATGAACTTCTTAATGTTTTTACATATGACACACTCTAAAATAGATTTATAGCTTGAATGGCCCAATATGGGTTAAATGTAATAGTGCATGTAAAATAATGTATTTGAATGAGAGGTACAATAAATGTAGCCAAAAAGGGCATTCTCTTCTTTGTCAATGCATATGAGTCTAACTTCCCATTTCGATGATGTGTACGCATTTTAATGTTGTTTAGACTAAATTGTGCTTATATTATATGTATTATTTAATCATTGTCCATTGTACATTGCAATATATGACATATAATATTCAATAAAAAAAAGTCCACTACAATACATGGAAACTTGTATTCACTCAATACCAAAAGTACATTTCTAGTTCATTCAATGGAATGTTCTCCTCGTAGGCTACAATAGATGGAAAAAAGGTGGGAATAAATAATGCACCTTGAACTATAGAAGCCAGGCGAGAGTCCATTTGATTGTAGTTATATCAAGTGGTCCAAGTTTCTTGATGTCAACAAGGAAGACTTGTGGGTTGCCTAGGTTAAACAAGACATGGTTGATGACTTTATCAAAGGAGAATCAAGAAGGGTGTTATTCCCTATAAATTTATGTGTTTCACATTGTACAAAAAATTTAGATTTTACTGGAAAGGATAACAAGATCACTATCACCTCTAAATATGTCATGTAAGTCACCTCACACTATAGACTGCAAGCTAGTGTCTATTTAAATGCTATTATGTTATGTTCATGTACACTTTTTTTTCATTTTGCATGACTGTTTATTTATTCACCACACTTGTGTAACCACTAGTGTTCATATGGCCCTGATAACTTTTAGGAAATTGATGCCATGCCAAAAGATAAGTCTTTAATGCCCAAGTCTAGAAAGGGTAGTTAGTCGAGTTGAAGGCATATAAGGTGTGGTTGTCATTGTCATTTCAACACATGAAGCATGGTCTGTAGACCCAATCATGTGCTGCTCTCATACAATCAAGTAGAACACACACACAATGAACACAACTATTTCCATGACCAATAATATGAACAGTTCAAGGGCAATACATGTTTTTTTCTCCTCACATCAGCCCCCAACTTAATGAATGGGTTCATAGGCTACTATTGTTGGGAATGTCTATTGATGCTATCCACCTTAAATACTGGGAGATGGTGCATGAAAAACTTGTATTGTTTGATGGTGAAATATAGTGGGATGATTTCTTAAGAAAGGATGACATATACAATATAGAGTGATTGATTAAGGGGTTTAAAATATGTGTACAATGCTAATGATGCAACAAGCATTTAGGAGTGGGAACTAGCAAATACTGACAAGTGGTTTTTATATTAGGGATATAATGGGGGAGAACTTGATGGGAATGGGGAACTCCTCTTCATCTTGGGCATCCAACTCCCTCAACATCTAGAGTGGTTGTTGAGATTTGGGAAGCATGGATTATTGGTGATGGATGCAACATTTGGGATGAATGCAATGAAGGTATTGTGTCAATGTTTATAATATTAATTGATAATATTAGTTATTTTGATGTTTTTAATAATAGTAGTTGCTCCAATGTTTTTATTTTTTCTTGTATAGTTCCAATTATACACATTGTTGGCATTTGATTCTAAACATGAAGGTGTGCCCATTGCATGGGTCATTATGTATCAGCCATGTAATATTGACATAAGACAATGATTGCAAATTTTTCTTCAAAGAGTGCATTTGAAAGACATTGAATGGACAATTAGTGTCTTCATGGTTGACAATGTCAGTACGAAGATAAAAGCTATTAGGTGCATCGTTGTTATTCCTACACACATCATGGACTTCACATTTATATGTTTATAGACACCATCCCCACCTCATTCCATTAACTTATGCAAAACTATTGTGTTATGTAGTGATACATTCAACTGTGAGGTCTACTTAGGCATTTAGCATGTTCGTCATGCATGGTTGAATAATTTGATAACAAAGGTGAAAGATGATGATGTAAGACATGTGATGTTAGAGGACTTGGGGTTCATAATACATAGTTGTGTCGATGAGGACATGGCTACAAGGGAGTCTATAAAGTTTGTAGAAAGCTATCACTCCTCTTAGATTGATTTTGTTGAATACTGGGAACAACACTGGGCATATAGGGTTGGAATATGGTCACAATGTTGTCGAACACTTTCACATACTAGGCAGGCCACCAATACATCTATAAAATCTTATCATTCCCATTTGAAAAGTTGTTTCTTAAGCACAGTAAGGACTTACACATATTTTAGTGTGGATTGGTTGGTTCACCAACTAACAACATCAATTTACATATGTTATTTATGGCTACAACTATGCAAGGACACCGGCTTCCACATGAACTTCAAAGTAGAAAGACATGAAAATATTTCATGGGTAAAGGCTTGGAACATCCCAGATTCTCATGTTACCTTTGATAATAGAGACCCTCATATGACATGGGTGAAAAGTATGAAAGATGAGATATTACATTATCACATCTTTAATATAATGGCTTCTATGTCGATGTGCAATTGCTTATTTTCAATCCAAGGATATACTTACAAGAATGTACTCAAGGTGGACCTGATGAGAAATATGACAACTCTGATAGTTGTAGAGGATGCAACCATAATACATGGTGTTAATGAGAGCATCAACAACATTGATGTTGAGTACCATGTATGTTTTGTTTCCCCTTATACTGTATGCATTGACAACTTCAAGGTGACTGTAGTTTGTGTAATATGTTTTCATTGCCCAAGTCAAAAACAATGTAGTTCAAATTAAAAATGAGGGAGAAGGCATGGATGTCAGAGGTTTGCACACTAAAATGCATGGGTATGTAATGATTAAGCCATGCACTAGAAGGTGTTGTAGCAAATATGGCAGATGACACTAAAAACCAACTGAGGGTGGCTGTTATTATAAGTCTAGTAACTACTTCCACTCATGTGTTTTTCATGTTTTTTGACATTTCTAAAAGGATGCTTTTCACTTTATGAATATATCCTATATATTGATGGAGTTGATGATGTTAAGGCACTAATATGTAGAGCATGAGATATATTTGATAGATGTTGTGCAGTGGATAGTAGCGTAGAAACTATGACATTCTTCAAAAACTATATGGCACATGTTTACAATAAGGTACAAAGCAAGGCGATATCGAGTGCACAATACCCAATACCTCATCTATTCCAAAAATTGCATGATGGGCATGAAAATTCCACCCATTGAAAAAGATACTTCATAGGAAATATGAATAGATGCAGACATCAGAGTGTGTCATAGGAGACCACACTTTTTCCAAACCCACCTTGGAACAATCGAAAATGATAAGTTTGGGATGATAATCTTAACAGGGTTACGAAGCAGGATAGGGGCAGACATAATAGAGATAATGCTACTAATATTATATGAATAAAGAATTCAAAATTTTTGAGGTTCATTTGATTGGTTAGTAGCTTTAGTACCTTGTTAATGTTTAGAAGAGTCTCTTTAGTCCTCTTTTTACAACTACGTTTTACATCAACTACCTTTTGGCAACTACTTTTTAAATCAACTACCTTGACATGGTAGTTGATGTAGAGGTAAGGGGGGGAGTCTTACAAATCATCCTTAACTGGATTTGGTCTTGAAATATATCTCATTGACATGCTTTGCTTGTCTTGAATCCTCTTTCAAAGTCTAGGTTCTCCCTCTTAGGTCTCAAAGACCAAATCTTAATATACGTTTCAAGAATACAATCTCAATGCATGGAAGTTCTTAGATGATCATAACATACATGTGTTAAGCCCTTTCAACTACCAAATTAACCTTCAATACTCCTTTCCACATAACATGCTTGCTATGACTTCTCTAGGCTAGTACCCTTTTTTGTGACATTTCTCCTTGTTGGGAACAACTGACAAACCTTCTCAAGAAGATGAGTACATTTTTAAGGATCCTTTTTGGCCATGTAACTCATACATCTCCCTTTTGACATAACTCCTTAGGCTTTACATACTTCCTTCACAACACCTCTTCTCAATTAGCCCTCTTAAGCTAGAAATCTCCTTAGTTTGGGAAAACTACAAACTTTAAAAACCAACTCAATACCTTTTAGGATACCCATTTGTCTCCCCCAACTAAATCAATCCTTTCTTACCCTTCTTCTTAATAAAAATTTGCTTTTCCTTCATTACCCTTACTCCACTAGGCCTTCTCTAGACCTAGTATTAGGACACAGTCCTTAAATATGTACTTTCCCATACCTAACAAATCTAATTATTTACTTATGTATAAGAACACATCATAACTAGAAGGGATATGGATTGGTTCCTTATCACTCCAAAAGGTTTCCTTTTCTATATACGACTAGACCAATATACCAAACCTCTCAATATGATCACCCTTCCTATATATGCAATGGTACATGGAATAAATTTGTTCATCCTATATATGTAGTGGTATATGAAAGAGACATTAAAAACATGAGAACATAATGATAAGTGAAACTAAGATAGTACATGAAAATGATTTTTTCTATCTTTGACATTTATTGAGCGATAAGTCCTTGTATGTGGGCATAATAACCCTAGATACTTAGAATTTATTGCTTTCAAGCTTTGTGTCTAGCAATAAATATGAATGGATAATGAAGGAAAAATGGGAAATAAAAGTTTTATCCTTATTTATCTATGATAATTTATAGGTTTAATGACTAAAATACCATTGTTTTATCTATATTAGGTGATAGATATAGTAATTTGAGTATGATGACATTACTTGTAGACACAAACCAAAGGCATCATTAATACCAAATGTTATGTTTGGATAATATGTTTTGATTTTATTTGCTTGCACCAAAATAATCAAATTATTTTACTTTTTAAAAAATTGCACCAAAATTGACTTATTTATTATTTTTAATTAAGTCATAAAATAATATTCTCTTATTTTGGGGAAATCCTCCAAAAATAGTAAATGCTTTTTCAAATTATAAGCTTAAAAAAATGTTTAAGTTTCCAAAAATTAAATAAACCTATCTTTTTATCTGGAAGGCATGCTTTTTTGAGAAGAAAAAGGACAAAAATTTGGAGAGACCATATCATAGAAAAAAGAGGGAATTTACAACTCTCAAAGCTTCAAATGCCACATAGACACCTTTAATGCCTCAATCTAGAAAATAAAACTAATAGGTGGGTAGAGTTCTGATGCTTAGAAAAAAAAATGTAGGTCTATGTTGATACACTACACTTTGAGCAGGTGAATAGTCAAATTGGTATATAAGTACATAGGTTTTCCATTTCCAATGTAGGTCTGAATATTAAATAAATTAAAAAGTGCATAGATTTTTGTAGTATTTGATCAAATGACTTAACATGTTAGTATTTTCATGGAATATTCAAATTTTAGCTTGAGGTGCCAATGATATATGTGCAAGTTTGTATGTAATGTACCTAGAGAGGGATATAATAGTAGAATAACTAATAGAATATTAAATAGTGGAATAATCCCACATGAATTATAACGAAGAGTGGGGTAGATGAAAACTAGTATAAATAAAGGTGCATATGATGTTATAAGGATCCAATAAGTTATTTGTAATAGATCTTGCTCTAATAGGAGGTTTACCCCTCGAAGAGGCCTATGATACAGAGTTATTCCTTCTTCAAAAGGAATGTTGTGTGTGGAATCAACCTTTTGAGTTCAATATATGTAGTTTGGATTATTATTGTGTGAATTGGATCTCTAGGTTCCTAACATCTGGTATTAGAGCACTTTCTAGGGCAAATTTTTTCCATTGTAGTGGAACTTATGGTCTGAGAGATAATTTTCAATCATTTCATTTTTTTCCACTTAGTCATTATGAAATTTGTAGTAATTTAAAATATTCTAAGTTTAAATTATTGTTACTTATTAATGGTGAGGTCTCTCATCGATCTTTTATTTGTTAGCAGTCAATATTATAGTCCATCATGCATTGTTAGTTTTGCGGGATCAAATCTTACATATATGGCTCTATACTTTCTAAGGGTTTGAAAATTATTGTTGTCTCATTATGCATTTCTGACACTAACTCAGACTATAGAATAGGCTCATGATACTAGTATCTACTTGTAGCTGACTCAATGAGATTCATTTATAGTGGTTTAGATTTCTACATTGAAGGGATTGGATTTCTACATTAGATATATCCATGACCCATTTATATCTATGACAAGATCTTCATTGGCTCAACATTAGCTCTCTAACATTGGATCTATAGATCTATTCAATCGATATTGGCTTGGCTTGATCTATTTGCCAATATATGCATTATATCAATGCATGGGATATACTTTTGATAGAATCTAGTAGAGTCTCATCCTCACAACTTTATTTCTTGAGTAGTCTAGACATTTTGATAAACCACAAACTAAATTACTATAACTGACTTTGTTAGGTATAATGAAATTTGATTACAACTATCTCCAACTGTCTTCACTCTCTTAACCCTATTTGACGCACCATTCCTAAAACTAATTAAATGAAAATAAATAACTCATATATTGTTAAATACATTAATTACACACACCATTCCTTTTATGAAATGAATGACTTTGTATCGTTGGCCTCTTCGAGGGGGCAACCTCCTATTAGAGCAAGGTCTATTACAAATAGCTTCTTGGATGCCTAACACTAACCTATAACCCATTATTTATATTGATTCTCATCTACACAACTCCTTATTCTTATGCATGTGGTACTAAACCACTATTCATTATTCTATTAATTATTCTACTATTATACCCCTCTCTAGGTACATTACATTCCATCGCCCTTCAATATGTTTTGCCCTAAAAACATGATAATAAATAAGAGGACCAAATGAAGGCCAGACCATATATATGAAAATAGGTTGAAGACTAGATAGAGGCACATCCATGTGTCCTTTTCTGATTCTATTTATTTTTCCTGTGCTCAGATATGAACATGTACATTAATAGGGTGAACATGAGAATTATAACTAAATATTGAAGTGCAATTTGAACCATGATGATCATATTCTCAAAGCGAGAGCAAGGGTGCTCAAAATAGTCAGACTGATGAATGAATTGAGGAGACATGCCATGTCCCTTAGCATTTTTTTCTAAAGGATTTGAAGATTCAATTCCCTACTTGGGTTCTATGATTGTCAGCTTGGGCTCATTGGGGGCCTACTCAATCATGGTGATTTATTGAATGGGCTCATTTGGAACCTGCTAAGGTGCATCCAAAAGGGAATCAATGTTTGGTTTGTTGATGTCCTGAAGAGTTGGTGTTGTGCAGGGATGCAAAAATAAAGGTACCTCACTATGGTTATAGTAGATGAGGTCTTTTGCAAGCTTATCTAAGCCTCATTCTTTCATCATGGATTGAGGTTGCCACATTGGAACCTCTACTTGAATATCATCTTGAAGTCCATTGATGAAACAATATTGAAAGAATTCATCAAATAGACCTACAATCTAACTGGAAATGTGCTAAAATGTTGTTTGATATTCTCTGACTATGCCAATTTGATGAAGTGTAGTCAATTCATTAGTAAGATGACTTATAGACAGAATGGGACACCCTATGAGAACCAGAGGCTAAATATATTGACAGGAGAGGACGTCAGCTTCAACTAAAAATGCATCCTTTACAATACAATACAATATATATATATATATATATATATATATATATATATATATATAGTTTTGACACTCACATATGACTTAGATGACAATGACTTGAAAAAACTAAAGATGAGTATATTACACACATTGACAATTGGCAATACAAGATTGACCTACAATATGAATGACTAATCACAATTAACAATTAAAAACCAAAAATGAATACACCTTAACTAAAAGAACATTAAGCCGGATTATTAAACCTAAACAAAACAAAAAACCTAAATAGTAGACCACGTAATAACATGTATAAAGAATTTTAAAAATTTAAAGCTAAAAAGCCCAAACAAAATAATAGAAACCTAAACATAAAATCTAAAAGTAGACATGAAAATACCTAATACCACATAACAAGTCAAAAGACATTAATTTATTTGAGAAAACCATGATAAAGAATACCAAGTGGTTTGGGAAAAGTAGCAAGAGGAAAGGCTTGGTGGAGGTAGATCCATTCGAGGTAGTGTTGGTGAGGAGGGAATGGAGGCATGGTGTTAACAGTATGTAGAGTGTGATTTTATTGTGTAGGAAGGGGAAGTGTACAGGGTGTTAAAGATGTAGAAAGAGTTGGATTTCGAGCAAGGAGCTAAGGATGGTGGGGATCAAGGTTGAGGCCAAAGTGACTATGCAATCACTAGTTACCAAAGACTCCTTGAATTAGAGAATCATGCAATGGAGCTGAGAATGGATGCAAGGAAAGATCAAAACCATAGTCAAGCCAGATCCAAACAAAGCATGATCTGAGTTACTAATACCCTATTTGAATATAAGAGTTTAGGGTAAGCCATGGAATGGCAATCCGATTGCATGTGGATAGGATCTAGTTGTAAGGGGGCTTGACATAGAGAAAGGTCACCATAGGGGAAGGATCTCTGGTATGCAAACTTTAGATGAGTGCCAATATTGAGGATCTTGTTATGAAAATCCAAAACTAGAGCCAAATTTGGATCAATCAACCCATATCTCAATTAAAGAATAGACAAGAGTCTGAGTGCAGATGGAAATGGTGATTGAGAAGCTTAAAATGTGGACTAGTGGTTAGTGAGATTGGAGAGATGTTAGGGGAAAAATGTTAGTGACATTAGGTAGAGAACAAAGCATAGATGTAGATATTGTTAATGTTGATCTTGAAAAGCATGATGTCATTATATCCAATCAATGTCATGGTCAGATATGGTTATGGGAGCCAAATCAAGTTCAATCTAGATGAACCAACATGAGAAGTTGAGCTAAGGTGAGCCAAGGAGGACGTTAAGGGAACTAGGAGAGGATGACACCCTGGAAAGCGCTAAATGAAAAATAGAAGCTCACCTAAATCAATGATGCATGATCCACAAGGAGACTAAAGTCGGGTATATCTTCACACTAACCATATGATACACTAGAATATTTTAAATCACTAAAACTCTCTCTTTAAGCTATAATGAAAAAAAAAATGGCCCTAGAAAGGGCTCTGATACTAGATGTTAGGAACCTTGATCCTAAAACTAATTAAATGACATGAAATCACTCATATATTAATAAATACATTTATTACACACACCCTTTTATGAAGAAATAACTCCATATCGCTTGCCTCTTCAAGGGGGCAACCTCCTATTAGAGCAAGATCTATTGCAAATAACTTTTTGGATGCCTAACACTAACCAATACCCCTTTATTTATACTAATTCTCATCTACACAACTCATTATTCTTATGCATGTGGTATTAAAGCACTATTAACTATTCTATTAGCTATTCTACTATTATACCCCTTTTTAAGTACATTACACTGTAAATAACTATGCCTAGCCCAAGAAGTGTGCAAGAATACATGCCTATCTCTAGCTAAAATTTTAAAGACAATAAAAACATAGGCTCCATGATGCAACTATATTTCAATTGCCATACTTTTTTATCATGAAACAAACTTGTGAGAGTTGTATGATTGGGGTTAATCTAATGGAAGAAGAGAAAATGATGAAAAACCATGTGTTCTAATACTAATTTTAGTTCAAGTAATTGGATTGTAAAAAATAAATTATATTGGTGCAAACCAAACTTACATTGCTTTGATTGAATGAGAATAGAGATTATAAATAAATAGGCTACAAATTAGCTTTTCACTTCATCTCCTATGGTGACTATTCACTTCTACAATAAGACAAAAATAATCTTACAAAGTACAAAAATATATATGATGTTCTACTATTGTGCTTATCATTAAATGGAAGGACATCAGATAGATACTTGACATAAATTACAATAACATATTCAAAGTAAGGCATTATTGTAATGAGTCAACCATCAGCCAACCATGGTAAAAATTGTAGACACCTAAAACTGGCCACCGATAACCTCCAACCAAGCTTTCGACCAATTTCCACCCAAAATGCACAATTTGGCCTAAAAACACTAAAACATGTTAAACGATGTGAAAATGACATATTCAAGTGTTGATTTTCGCTAGGGTATCCCTAAATGAGGCAATGCAATTTATGGACCAGCTAATTGTGATTAGATCAGTTCGAGTCAAAATGCCAATTTTGTACCTAGGTGCTCTGGATTGCTCTTCCCTATCAAATATTTTACACAATACTTGTGCCTTTGTTATTTTTTGTTGGAAACATCCTAAATGGAAATATGCATCCAATGCATTTGATAGTGATTTCCAATTCCAATCCAGTCAAATTTTTGACCAATAACAAGGCATTCTGATCAATTTGGGTAATTAGTGCACAATGTGCTTAATCATGCTTAAGAGCTAATTAACCAAAATCAAGGCCTAATTAATAATTCCATGGAAACTTGTTGAATACTTATTTTTGGAAATTAATATTGAATATCTACATCATTTCTTGGGAAGACAGCCCTGGGCCATAAATGCGATAAATATTAGGATTCATGCCCTCCATGCCTCATCAATGCCTTCTATGATGCTCTCTATGCCTCTTAATTACCCCTTATTCCAATTACATGATGAGGATAATTACAAACTTAATTCCAAAAATTTAATTGATCCTCAGCCACACATCTCAATCTTGAGATGGATGGTTGAGGTTGATTCTGATCAAATCTAAAAATCTATAAATAGGAGGCCTCACAACATCATTTCTAATATTTTTGGATGCAAAGTTATAATGCCAAATTGGTTCCAAAATCTTCAAGTAATTAGTGTTACCATGCTAAATTTATTCCAAGCCAAGCCAAGCCATAAGCCAAAGGTGCCAAGAAGAGATGGAGGTATCCAAGCTTCCATTTCCAAGGACTTCATGAGCACAAGCCAAGCAAGCAACCATTACAAAGGCATTTGGAGCATCCAAGGAAGGTGAATGAACTCTTGTATTTGATCCCTTTCTTTTTAATTGTGATTGTCATTTTCTTTTGTTAACTAAGCTCTCCCAAGTGTCTAGGCCTATAGGTGTTATGCTATTAGTGTGTTTATTTCATTTTGTTTTCATTTTGGAACTAACACCATACTAACCATCCTCTCTTGAGTCAAATTCATAGATCACACAAATAATTTAATAAAATTATGCATCGAAGGAATTTCATAGTGATTGATCCTAGACTCATATAAAAATATCTCAATTATTTCAAACCATAGCCTATTGTACATATATTCTTGATACTTACTTGAATGCTTATTCATTATATTCTTCTATTTTTAGAACCATTGCCACTTGGCCTTAATTTTAAAAAAATTAATAAAAATATAAAAAATTGGTGCAACCATTAAATGGGGAGGTATAATTAAGGGCAACCATTAATGTTTGTGCTATAGGGTTCACAACTCTAACTTAGCACACAAGCATTCCATCAAACAATAAACATCACAACAACAGAGATTCAACTATTTATTTAACTCAATGGAATCAAATACAATATTTCCCATAATTTGTCTTATTAAAAACTCAATTACAAGGAAACAAATTTGGACATCACTAGTCTCATACACATAATTATGCCCCCAAATTGGTAGCACATACTACTCCTAGACCAAGAAATAAAAAATAATAAAGTTCTAGTCATGTTATGTTCCCAAACTTCAGCCAAGCCCTACTAAATGAAGGTGAATTTGATCATATAGGTAGAACATATGACATATGCACATTCCCCATCGACTCTCCATTTTCTTTACCTCTCACACTACATATTACTATTGGCAATGATACATTTTTTCCATATCAAGTCAAGTTTCTAATTGCCGTGAGAAAGTTTGCTCAACTTTGTCATGGATTTAGTCAAGCTCGACCTTTCGACCACCATTGTGGAAATTGAAATAATAATATGGCATTATCATTAGGCTTACAATAACATCTGGTCCATGATCATGTTCTACCACGGAAGCTTGCTCAGCTCAACATTCATCTGAGTTAACTATTTTAACTTGGATGTTTTCCCATTCTTTTGCAGTATAACTTCTAATAATAATTTCTCAGCAAGTGAATACTTGTTGAAACAAGGTTTGTAATTTAGTAACTCCCATTCCAATTCCATATAACATCCATATTCATTGATTTTTGAAGTTAATGTTCTGAATAACGTTCCTCATGCTTCCCTTAATTGCCTTATTGAAATGTGGTTTTAGGTTTGTAAAGGGTGAATCTCCATAAGGTTGCATAGTTCAAACTGGAAAACCAAACCATGATTACAAAGGCTTTGTCAACCAAATGATTACCAAGACCATAATAGGATCTTGAAATCTAATTTCCATTTCATTACCAATTTTAAGTGTTCATGACCCAATTAGTCAGTAGGAACTTGATTAACAAGGCTAATGAATGCAAAGTCAGTGATAGATCAATTACAACTGTAAATTGACCAATCTTAGAAAGATGAAGGTTGCTAATAAAACACCAAGGTAAAACACAACTCAACAAGGTGGATGTTGAAAGGTAGAAGATGATGTCAGTGGTAAGATTAGGCCAAATGCTAACGATCTGGCACATATATTGAGACAACTTCCTCCACACCAAAACACACCAAAAACCAAAACAAAAAGAATTAAAGAATTAAAAAAGAATCTATTTTTGGTGATGCAAGATTTCACAAGTATACAAATTCTCCTGAATAAAAAATCAAATAATCATAAATTATAAAACATTCATATATTAAAAAAATCCAAAATTAGGACCTCAACATGACATGATTTCTATTTTACACTATTTACCTATGTTATTTATCATATATTTGGTAGATGGCATATTATTTACATACACATGCATTTCATGGTATATGATTTTTATGTAGGAAATATAGGGTACACATGGCCATACAGATGTTGGTTTTCCCTCTACCTAGTGACCATGTTGATACTAGGGTCATTTTATTCCATAATTTTCACTATTATAGGTTATATATTTCTATGACCTTTGTATCAGGTTGAGCTACATATATTGCTTATATAAGCGTTATTAGTTATTCATTTCTTACACAGTGATACATGATATGCCATTATATTTTGATGTGACATTGATACATTTGGATGGTGTATACTAGTTCTTTATTCTATGCTCAATTGTGGTGTTACTCTTTTAAATGATAGGCTACTTTATGCTTGACTATTGTGTGTGGCCCTTGGGCCTTATTTTATGTGACATCCTTGATGTCCCTTGTTTGCAACATTTTTTATGTCCCCTTGTGTGTAGCCCTTGGCCTTGTTTGTTACAACATCTTATGTCCCTTGTATGTGTCCTTTGGCCTTATGTGTGACATTAGAACTTGTAATTGATGATATTGAGGGGTGTCATTTTTATATCATGCATCATTACTACAATTGATACACCTATCTAGATATGACACTTACATGCCCTAAATTCTACATGTTTCATATATACATTGATCAATAAATACCTTACTATGATGACATATTCTCCACATGACTAACTGATATTACATGATGATATCTTTACACATGACATGATACAATTAACTTTCCTTTTGAGATGAGTGACTTACATGATGCATTTTTCATCTTAAAGGGGGGCATTGTAGTGGGATTATCATAGAGACATAAACCTCCTTGAACAAAAAAATAGAATAGAGTATAAATTTTAGAGATTTTAAATGGTTCAGATACATGATAGATTTGGGCACATTGATACATATTATAAGGGAATATGCCATGTATACGCATTCAATTTGCAGACACTTGAGCACAAATTCATATATGCTTGGGTGCATATGTATAATAATTTATAGGAATAAAATTACAGGTTTTCACATACATATACATTTGAGATATAGGGTCTCAAATTTAACATAAAAATGCATAGCATTATATATTAGTTGGTATAGATCTATGGGGCATAACATGTGTTCATTCACAGACATAAAAACATAGTTAGAGTTGAATGCAAAATGGTTATCATTCCACTTAAAACTTATCAGATATGTGGTCATGATAGGGGCATGGACATTGTCCATTATCTTCTTATCATGTATTATATTCTACATTGAGAGAAACAACACAATCAAACATGTGTTCATGATAGAGGCATGAACATTGTTCATTCCCTTTTCAGCATGCATTTTTGTTTTTACAAGGATAAATCTTGATTGAACTAGAGCAAAACATTAAATTGAATCTTTAATCCATATTTAGTGTTTGACTAACTTTATTTGAGCAAACCTTGCCTAATGGTTCTCTCATTTACCCATGTAGTAATTTATTTGAGTGAACATGGCCTCATGGTTCTCTCCTTTTATTGCATAGTTATTTAGGTTAATAAATTGTGTATTTTTTCCCACATTCATGAGGGTTGGGGCATGTTACTTTCCCAAATTAGGATGCTACATAGTTACACAATTTTGGGGCACAATCACCCCAACTGTCCATGCAATTCGATAGGGAAACATAGTTCTCTAATGTTTCAACAAGAAAACATCATCTCCAACAAGTTTTAAGGATAACATGCTTTCCACCAACACAAGAGTGGACTCTAAACCTTGTTTTTTATTTTCAATTTCATATTTTAGATTTTACATATGGACATTAACTACTTAATTTTATTTTCAGGTTGGCATGGAGTAAAGCTATACATTGGATCCATCTGCCAAAAACCAAAAATTATCGTACACACTTAGGTACATATTATCCTTTAACTCTAGCAATTCCTTTGCTAGAATAAATGGGGGGGGGGGCGAGGTGATGGGAGATCTTGTAGATACTAAAATATATTCTTCAATAATTAAAAATGACAAGCTTGACACATATTTACCATGCATGAGTTGAGCACTTGAACAAGGTCCTAATCCACAATCCTTTCACATTTGCATGTTATTCTATTTTTCTATTACACACCTACAATAACCTCATTGTTTATTTTAAAACTGCTAAATATCCTACACAAACATCTCCAGCTATCAATTCAATCTACATGTACATGGGTCCTTAGGGTGGGTCCATCAATGTAGCATGTTAGTGGCATGAGAAATTATTCAATTGGGTCTATATATAAAGAAATCAAGGTCTCATTCAAAAAGGACTTGGAACTTATCTAATATACATTTATACACTATTGCTCACTGAGCAAAATGTACCCTATTCTTCTCAATTTTTAAACCTATCACTAGGATCAATAACAAGGCAAGTCTAACACTCAAAATTTCAAATCAAAGTAAGCACTATCAAGTACTAAATCCATATAATTAGTTGTATACATATAAAAAAAGAGCACAATTATACAATCATAGTAGGTGGGAGAACTACATGTGAATTTATTTCTCTTCTTGGAGTATTGAATACATAGGCATCAATCAATCATCAAGTGGGGGTGATTAGGGTCAACTCAACCCATTACACTTCCCCCATTTTTGTAGGTTTATATCCCTCACAAGCATACCTAAGATTTTAAGGCAAATGAAATAGATTTTTGGAGTTACACAGATCATCAAGGTTCAAGATTAAAAACACAAAGCAAGTAAAGATAGTTGTATATGATTGTACAGTCTTTGTGCCTTACTACTACATAGGGTACTAATAACTAGCAAGTTAGTATTGATAGGAAATACTAACCCAAACTATGAAACTTACCCAACTCAAATAATAAATCTATTCTAGAACCAAACAAACCACAAGTGTGCTTATCTCTAATTTTAACTTCCTGAATATAGTTACAGTTAGATAGTTAACTAGAAAAGTTAAGTATCATGATCTCTTTATTACTTTCTATATTTATCACATGCCCTTATCAAATCAAAAGAACTAATATCAGTATTTTACATTCATATGTATGCTTGAATGACATATCTATTGACCTTCAAATTTCTATCTTAATTATATTAATCTCACCCATTAATCCAAATTAAGGTAAAACATAAAGAAATTGTCAAAAAGTAGAGAAAAGTATTGATCTCCTATAAAACTACACTATATATATACACACACAATGTTAATTATTATATTTAAAAAGTTCTATCACATCCCATTTTTGCCTACTGATAGGGGAAAAACTAATAGTATTTAAATAATGGCTTATGGAGTAATTTTTTTTATCTGATGTGATTCTATTATTGAGATCAATACATATTTTCTAGTGTAGTAGATATGACATATTTTGTTATTATATTTATCGTGCACATTTCGTTATTACAAAATAGATGATATGATAATTATTGTTATCATACTTGTCATGCATATTATATCTTTATAACATGTTTCAGATAATATTCACTGATGATTATACGAGTGATGTTCTATATTTATATGTCATTTTGGCATGTTGATATTATCTAATAGTACAATGATTATGATAGAGTTGATTATCCTTTTTTATTAGTATGTAGCTATTATTTTTTTTAATATTTTTGATTTATTATTTTATGTCTCGGGCTAATTATTATGTATTTGGTTTTAGGTGGATGGAGAGCATTTATTTTACCCCTAGCAAAATAGTTTCATAGAAGAAGGGAATCATATAAGAGAGGGAGGTAGATCATGACTATGTACAGATGTACTAAAAAAATTGAGAGCCCATCACACACTTGCACAAGTCTTTGTCATGTTTTCTTGATGTTGTATTTGTAAGAATTTAAATGATACCTCAAATAGTTAGACTATGTAGATCATCTTTTGGATGCTTTCTAAGATATGTTATGGGGTTTATTTAAATTTTTGGTTTATCGTTTGGTCTAACA
This sequence comes from Torreya grandis, assembly GCA_037957365.1. Taxonomy (NCBI): domain Eukaryota; kingdom Viridiplantae; phylum Streptophyta; class Pinopsida; order Cupressales; family Taxaceae; genus Torreya; species Torreya grandis. The sequence continues at coordinate 3,914,571 of JARHVA010000799.1, forward strand.
TAAAATTTAAGATAACTAATCCTTAGTCAGTTTTTAGGCAACTATTTAAATCAATGCAATTTTATTTTGGGTTGCCATATACATAAGGCATGGAAGAAGACCTCTTTTCTTAGGTTCCCAACCCTCATTAGTGGTCTTGAATACAAATCTTCCTAGTATGTATATTACCTTAAGGTGAGTTGATCAACTTGCAAGTTGTTGAGGTATGTTTGTTTAGAGAAAAGGTTTATATGTACTTACAAATAACAATCAAATGAAGAGAAAGGTCATAGAGGCACCCTTAGGGTCATTTATAAATTTAGTGACCTTGACATTGAATTTTTATGAATATTAAAACTTGGCATTTAAAACTCTTCATATTATTTGGTTTTAAGGTTGAAAAGCCATAAGTGTAGGAGAAATGAATATGTTTTGCTATTCATTGACCATTTCATGGTTGGTTTTTTTATGGTAAAACTATTTTTCACAAATGGAGGTCCTTATAACAACCTAGACTAGCTAAGAAGGTTTTAAACTTGCCCATTCACCATTTTTCAAGTGGAATAATGAGGAAATTTTTGGGGCAATGTACCATATTTTTTTGCCCTATTTTGTGGCAAAAATTAGTTAAAATGCCTTCCATAAAGGTTGCATTTTTGGGGGCTTGCTTGCCATGAATCTTGGGAATGGATAACAATCACCTTGAAGTTCTGAGAGCATGTTTTTATCTTGGAATTTACTAATTATGAAGAGAGATAAACATAACAAGACACGATCATGCCCCTACTCTTTAGTGATGGGATTACACAAGCCATGCTCATTGAGTACAGGTAGATAAAACAATAATATCAAGAGTTTATAACATATCTTAGTAGATATCAAGAGTGATATGCCACATGATTAATGTCTAGGTTGAGGACATAGATTAGGAAAAAAAATTCATGCTCATAATGTTTGTTTCCCCACATACTAAAGAGGAGAAGCAATTGGATCATTCCCTTACACTAAATACATAATTTTTATTGGTCATATGCCTTCTTTGTGATTATATATATATGGATATCTAATATATTTTATCTTTTGATTATATGTGTCTCTAGGTGTATATATGTGAATTATCATGTGAAACTGTGAGTGCTATAATACAATCACAATGTAGACAATATTTTATCAAACATGACAGTAAGATAACTGATAAAATAAATCATCACATATTATTATGTATGTAAAAACATAATAATGCATGGAATATAATGAATAATTGTATCTCATAGTATTTTCATACATATAAAACACTTGCATTAATTAACATGAAAGATGACAAGTATTTACAATAAGCCATACACAAAAAGTGTAAATAAAGTAAAAGCGTAAGAAAGGTTTTCCCTACTAACCCACTATTTATATCATAATGTGTTGAATTACCAACATTATCCCAAATGTACATTCATTACAAGGAAATAATTATGTTTTTTAGGAAACATGCAAGAAAAACAAAAGAATATAAAATGTTGGTTAAAAATAAATAACCTTAGAAAAGGTAACATCAACAAAGTTTATATTATAAAAGGAACAAAAAGCACAAGCACAGGGAAAATCACACTAGTAAATAATGAAAACACAAAGATAAATGAACCTTGGAGGAAAAATATAAAAAATCAAGACAATTTGAAACAAAGGCAAGATAAGAAATAGAGTGAAAATGAAATTATATTAAAACAATTTAAAGGCAAAAGTAAAATAAATTAGAATGAAAAACATTAAAAATAAAAGGATAAAATAGATTAGATAGGAACATAAGTGGTCAAATAACAAAGCTAACTAATAATAGAGTCACAATTTAAAATGCCACATAATAATTATCAGAAGGATCATGAGGAGAATAGAAATGAAATAAATGGTGTTTATACACCCAAGAGTCAAGCCATGATAATTCATCCTATCGAGGATTGTTTTGGACAATGTTATCCACTAAATGGCACTCCTCATTAAGTTTGGTTCACATATGTATCAATTTCATGTTCCTTTGATTGTATATTGGCTATAAGTTATCATATGCACATTTTTATTGGAATGATTATGTAATTGCACTTAATGCTCTCTTGCATTAAGTATAAGTCTTGGTTTCTCACTTGGTACCTATTCATGTGGGACATATTGTTGCTATTTTCCCCTTGGAAACTCTATCTCTTTTAATTGTATTAACTTGATGCTCATGTCCAACTTTTATTCACTAGTGCATGGTAGAGGGAATCACTTTCATGTGGTGTATATAAGGTCTTCCAAGTAGCATATTATATGATCTGCTATTAGGCACTACATGAAATAAATATTGGTTTGTCTTTGTACCTAATTTAATATGATATATAATGTAACGAAGAGGTGCCCTACCAGCACCATCATAACCTATTATAATTGTTATAGTGTATCCTAAATCATCCATACAAAGGCAAAGACCATAAATAAATTCATTGGTGCATAAATCCAAACTTGATCCATTATCTACAATTATTCTAATTTTTTAATTTTCATCTACGAAATATTTTATTAATAAAGTTCCTTTGTATTAAATATCATATAGAGTTTCATTTTCATCAAATAGAATCTATGTGGACTTTTTGCTTCTCTTCTTTGAAACAATAATACTAATAAAAGAATCAAGAGATTGAGTTTCATAGTCAAATGGCACATTTTTGTAGTTGTATTTTTATACCATATAGAAATTTAATTTATCACTTAGATGGTTGTTAACTCGTTAATATTTTGTATAGGATTTATGAAAAATATTCAAGTGTTTATTTGGAGGAGCCATTTATTCATTCGATTTGGTGTTAACACTTGATTGAGATCTTTAATTTTATGTTTTAAATATATGCATCTATGTTAGTGTAGGGTATTTATTTTCCTTTTATGGTTTATTCTTACACTTGAGTTAGATTGCTTAGGTGTACTTACACATCGGGAGTTATTATTCTCCATCATCATTAGTTAGTGGATGCTATTATTTGATTATTATGTTATTTTTTTTTATTCTATCATATGAGTTACATGCCTATTCTAATCCCTTTGTGGTTGTTCATGGAGGAGTTTCATACAATAATTTCTTATTTATACATATTTTGATGAGCTAATATATATGGAGTGTGATGGATGATTTGTTTAAGTTTTTGTGAAATATTCTCATTTTTGGTTTTGCTCACAGCAATGCTTATGCTCTTGCTTAAAAATATGTGCATTTAATTGAAGCATAGATCTTGGCCAATGTTTTGACATGGTATCAGAGCACCAATATAGCTGATTGATTATCTAGTTTTGTATTTTTTGTTAGTCTTATTTATAAAATCATGAGTTTATTATTAAAAAAAAGGGTTGTTTTGTACACATCCATTGTTGTATGTTCTTCATCTTTGGTGGAGGTGTTTTGTTCTTTTTTTTTAAGTGCAGGGCATTTTTTATGTGATCTTACAAACCATATGAGCACACTGTCATTGATTTAATATTGAATTAAAATTGGAGTTTATTTGTGATTACTCAACTAAGAATATGGAGTAAGAGCTGAGAATAGTTTTTGCATGCCTAAAAAGTAGTTTCACATGCAATCACTCATTTATAAAGACCGAAATATACATTTCGAGCATAGGTAAAGATTTTTAAAGAGATGGAAACTAAGTCTCATTCCCTTTAGTTCATTTTATGGATTGGTGCATATATTACAACCTCAAAGAGGGTTCTGTATTGTGAAGGAACCTAGATTCCATTACATTTTTGCTACCTTGAAACCCTTCCTACTCACTTAAGCATGATTCCATGGGTTCTGCAAACCCTCATAGTGATCAGGCTCTTAATTTAGGTAAAGGACCACATGAAAGGGCTATTGGGAATGCCTTAAGGAGAAAACAATGATCGTATGAGTGTAGTGAATGGACTATCTCTTTTGTTCTAACTACACATGATTGAGATAATCTCAATCATATCCTACAAAAACCTCATAGAAATGGTTGTTAAATAGGATCAACTTGAAAAACACACTCAAACAACTCACACCTCTAGTGGCATCTATATTGGCATCCTCATTGGCTCCACCTTGGCATTCAAATCTGATCTAGTTTCATTCAAAACCTCAATCCATCCTCTCAATGGTGGCACAATCATAATGGTTTTCTTACCAAAAAAAGCTAAGTTTACAAAATAAAACCTTTTTGATCCATGCCCTAAACTTTTAAAACAAGTTGTTTTTAATTATTTTTTAAATAGTTGGTTTTATTTTGCCACTTAAGTGGGATTTTTCTCTTTATTTGCACATGTCGGTGCATAAGTGGATTGGTTTAGACTTATCATTATTATATGAGAGGTCCCTAGTTCAATTTCAATTCCAATGACTAGGTTTTTTTGTCTTTTAGTCATGCACATTTAATTTTTATGTAATTTTAATTAAAATTAACCATTTAATGATAAAAAATGAAATTCATTGTAACTTTTGATCGGTACCTGAAAATTGAGTGTCATTTAATTCAAAAGTGTATGATTTTTTGTGCTTTTTCCTTTGGAACAATTTATTTTTTAAAACACACTAAAATTATAAAGTGCCAAAACTTTGGAGGTTTTTAATTTTTTATTCATGGGGGGTGTTGTGGTGTGTGTTCTTATTCTTGCACATTCAATTCTACAATTTCTTTTCTTGAATCATGGATTGCTAGTTGTTTCCATTTCTTATTGCATTCAATTATCATGAATGGAAAAACAATGTGTAACTTGATCTAAGAAAATAAGGATTTTATAGGATAACTATGAATGAGTAAATTGAACCTATAGTAGATTCAGATAAAAATAAATGGTTTAACAGATGTGATCAAGCACATGGTTATCTTAGCTTGTCTATTTATTCTGACTTAAGTTTTCACATTGAATCTGCTAAAACACCTAATGATGTATGGATCATCTTAGAAAAATTCTTTAGAAATAAAGATGTGATGAGAGGTCATAAACTAGAGAATGAGATCATAAGTTTGAGCCCAGGTGACTTTGACACACTACAAGGTTTCTTCACTAAGTTTAAATCTCTGAGGTTATAGTTAAAAGAATGTAGAATAGATAATAAATATGATCAACTTGTTTTGTCCTTTCTTTCCTAATTGGGTCCATATTACTCTTGTTTGTCTCCACTTTTCATGCCATAAAAAGTGCTATGGGAAGCACATGGAAGATGCTTTCTTTAGATAACTTTATTGTCGACTTGACTTGGGAGAAAGATGAGTTAATACAAATGAGCACAGTGAAGTCTTCAAAACCTCAGTCCCTATTTCTGGGAATGGGAAAGGGAAGGCTTCAAACAAAGACAAAAAACAAAATAAAAAGGATCAAGAAAATGATTAAAAACCTCCCACCTCCAAATCAACCAATAAGAACTCTTTTAGTGTTAAGCCTAAGAAAAAAATGATCAAATGTGCGTATTTCAAGGGTAAGCAAGATGAAAGTAAATGTTTGAAGAAGCATATTGACCACATAACAAGCCTTTTTGAGAAGAAAAATATAGGTGTTCTTAAGTCTATCAAACCATCTTCATCAACCCTAGAATCCTCCAAGGTAAATGACAATGGTAAAGAAAAGGCAAAAGAAAATGGTGAGAATAAAGTGAAAGGTAGGGCCCTAGTTATAGTTTTATCTCTGACTCCCACATGAGTTATTGACTTTGGGGCATCACATCACATGGATTCTTCATAGATTAAGTTCACTTCTTTGGGACCATGTGACATGTCCACTATTCATTTGGGTGACAACTTCTACAAAAGTTTTTGGGAGAGTGTATGTTGAAGTCAGTGGTAGAGCATTCAATAATGTTCTAAGTATTCCCTCACTTTTAACTAATCTTCTACCAGTTTACCAAATTATTCACCTTGGTTTGGGCATATGACTTAAGGTTACTCTAGATTTAGTGTATGTCAAGGAGTTGCACAATGATACTATATTGATAGTGGGAGTGGTCGATCATCAAATTTGATTGTATACCTTCTCACACTTTCTCCCTGACTCTCCATAGTCTTCTTCATTAGACTCACCTAAACTTGATGACATTTATGAGCCTGCTCTCATATCTTTTATTGAAGACTCATATTCTAGCACAAATGACTATAATAGTGATCCTTCCATGCCATTTTTAGGTAAGAACAATTTGGGCTTCATCTCATTATCTTTCTTTCAGCTATTAGAAGCCAAATTTTTGGCTTTGGAAAATTTTGCTAAAGAAGTGCAATAGGTTTGCTCTAGTAAGTGTTGTAGAAAAGTCTGTTAAATTAGCTCATATGCGTATTCATGCACTTAACAATAATCCATGTTGGTTCTGCACTTGATATAGCTAGGTACAAGTATAGTAAGGGTCAATGGTGTACAACATTTAAATGCATTACTACATTGGCATCAATTTCACATAAGGCACAATCCTTATGCACTCACCCAAAGCGTAGTAGTGAAGGGACTGGGGCCCATGTCGAGCTATTTGAAACATGGTGCAACTTGAGTCTCAATGGGACTTGGTCATCTTCAAAACATGCTTAAGTGGTTTATTGGTGCAAGTCGGCATTAGACTAGTTTTGGCCTTTAAAAGCTGCAAGTCTTTTGGGTATCAAGTATAGTGTCATTCAGGAGCTTGGCGAAACAAGGGAAGGGCTTGTTATTCAAATGCTCAATCTTCAAGTTAATGCTCTAGGCAAGGGGGTCAAAGCTTAGGTGCATGCTGGGTTTAATACTTAATTAATTTTGTGATTATATCTAAGCCACTAAATGGCACATGGATGCCATTAATGACCTAAAACAAACCTTTAAGTCATAATCCATTCAACTATTACAATTAGTCCATTATTCCTATAGATTTTAAATCACATCCTCCCAATAATGCTAAAATCATTTCCACTAGATCAACAATCAATAGATTTCAATGTCATTCTTCCATTAATCAACATTTCAACATACAGAGTTTGTATTCCTCATATATTATCTACAAATGTCATCTTCCCCACCACCCAAGTTGAGGTGCAAATATATATCATGGTGGTATTCGAAGTTGAGGTGAGAATATATATCATGGAGGTATTTGAAGTTGAGGTGTGAATATATAGCATGGTGTTATACCTAAAATCTTGACTTTTTTCATGTGAATCAATGAGGATTTTGATCCAAATTGAGGATCTAATTTATAGGACAACACACTAATTGTAATGATCTAATTTGTTATAATAAATTCAGAGTCATCTATGCTAAATTGTCACAAATTTGTAAGAGTAATAGATAAAAAATTATTGTAAGATAATAAGAGAATTTATAAAAAGAAAACAATCTCTGTGGAAGGGACATTAACTATCTACTCTAAATTATAATAGAGAAAACCCTTGTCTTATAACTAAAGAAAACTAGGAGTAGTAAATTGCTTTATAGTTAAACAAAGCTAATAATATATATTCAACATATACAGGGATGCATATATGATTTTTTTTCAAAGCACAAAACTAATAATATCCTTTTAACATGTATAGGCATGTGAATAGGATAAATCCTAAGAATAAGTGATGTAGTAGAAGAAGAATTGCTAATAATACCCACTTGGGTTGGGCCACCTTGTCGGGGTTAAACTTTTATGGGTTATCTATGATTTTCTATTATAATATCATTCTAGAAATCTCACCTCACCAATTAGAAGTGTGCACTACTAAAACAACGTGGTGAGGCTTTTTGAGCTCTAAGAAATACCATAAAATTGTCATTAATGTTATGCTAGTTTTTTTTAAAAATGGTTACTTTTTGATGATAAATCATTACTCTATCTAGTGGTCTCAAGTCATTTTCAAGATCAGATTTTAGATTTGTAAAAGTAATTCTAAAATACATTAAAGAGGTGTATCCAACTTAAATAATAAAACATGTACGTAAAAATATTTAAATGAGACTTGATATCATAAAATATATATTTAAAAACATTTGAATTAAACCTGAAATAATAAAAATATATATTTAAATTTATTTGAATAAAATTTATTTTTAAATTATAAATCTATATAAAAAAAAGAGAAAATTTTAAATAAAAAATATATACATCTTACCAAAAAATAATATTTTTTATATTTACCATTTATGTGACATCTCCTATCACCTTTATTGATATAAAGATTATGTTTTAAATATTTATCCAAACCAAACTTACCAATAAATATAATTTATTTATTTATATTAAAAAAATACTTACAAAAATAAAGGACAACACTTTTTATGTAAGAAACGAGTACCCTTTTATCCACACCGAACCCTTTTTACCCACGGAACACTTTTTATCTAAGAAAAAAGTATATATATGAGATATACTTAATTTAATTTAAGTATATTCTTTTATCCCATGCGATAGGCATACCTATGGGATATTCATTAAGAAACCTAAATTGGACCCTAAAGTGTTACCATGTGTGTAAAATTTAAGTTTTCTAAAAATTGTATAATAGAAATTATAAATTTGTTGATACTCGCTATTTTTTTTTTAAAGTAAAAAGATTATTAAAAAAATTAAAGTAGGTAGGTTTAAGAAATAGTTAAATTTATTAATTTAAAAAAAAAAAAAAAAAAAGTATAGATCAAGTTGAATTCTAGAAATCTTCAAGAATCAGTGAATTTCAATGTTAATTTTTCTCTCATATAAATTTATTTTAGTTAAACGATGGATTTTTTGATTCACCTTCAACCACTCTGAAGTGTTTGTATTTTGATTATAAGATAATGTATATCTAACTGGGTTTTCACTACCTTATTTACCCAGAAAATTAGCCACAACATTCATTTGTCTAGGGACATATTGGGATGACGTCCTAAACTGCTACCATATGGGTTTGATTTGAGTGGTCATAATGATTATTCGCCAAGCATGTGATCAAAAATTAACGATGAGATCCAAAAAACCCACCATAATTTGAGAATTCAACTCCACTAGAATCTGTGACCAAAATGATTATTCGCAAAGCATGTGATAAAAAATTAACAATGAGATCCAAAAAATCCACCATAATTTCAGAATTTGACTCCACTAGAATCTTACGTACCCCTGCTCCCAAGCATGAAAATAGCCTTCTCTGAAGCCAACCCTTTTGCTTCAATATTAGTAGCCCTTCCTAGACCCTCTAACTCCCAATGTAGGATCTTACCTACACACTCTCCTATGAGAAAACCAATCCCTTCATCCCCTTGATTATCCTTAGCATCCCCTTCTGTATTTAACTTTTCCCATCCTTGGGGAGGGGGTTTTCATGTTCCAAAATTTGACCCTGGGGAGTCCTCTCTTTATGTTGGAGTTTCTTAGACATATGATAAACTGTAATAGCTTTTGAGACCTTGCTTACAATTTTGTTTCATAAAAACTTTGATGAGTGGAATCCCTTCTGAAAAATTTGAGCATTTATTTCCAACCAAATGTACCACCATATGAAACTCAAGTCTAAAGACCAACCCATTTGAATAGGGGTATGCTTGAACTTTTTGTATTTCAAAGTTTCCCAGATGTTTGCAAGGTTCGATCGAAAAATGCTTGAACCTTAAAGAGAGTTAGCCATTTATCCCACATCTCATTGGCAAATTCACATTGAAACAACAAGTGATCAAGTGGTTCCTCATGAGAATTATACATAATACATTTGGATGGACCATAAAAAGCTCTCTTCATAAGGTTAGCATAGGTTAGGCAACTTTTGTCCATAACTTCCCAAGAAATTTTTTTATCTTAGGCCATCCTTTAGCATCCCCTACTTTATCCCATGGGTTTGATTGCCATAGGAGAGATCAACACATTATACCCTTCTTGAACTGTATACTCACCTAGACCTCCAAGGGCCTATGCTATCCTATCCTCAAATTTTCCTAAAAGAAATCTCTATTTGAGAATCTGATTAATATGAATCTTTTGTTGATGAGGAACATTTATTGACCAATCTTCCAATCCCTTCCATTGAAAGAAAGTGAAATTTCCAATAGACTTAGAATCCGTGTATGAAGCCACCTTTATCCAACCTATATGTTCGAGGCTTTACTATAAAGGTAACAACTCTAGAAATTCTGAGATTAATAGAGGATGTTGATCCCAATAATTTTTCCAAAAAATAGCTTTATCTCCAATCCCTATCTTTCAAAAAAGTTTAGATTTTACCAATTGTTTACCGGCTTTCAAAGTCTTCCAAATAATTGAGCCAGGGCCCTTCAACAAAATATGAGCCACTTCTTGATGAGGAGTAGATCCTAGATACTTATTAGTAATGAGTTTAATAAAGCGTGTCTCCTTATTGGATATCCATCTCCAATAGAGCTTCCCAACTAGAGCTTGATTATCTTAAATGACTCTATGGAAACCAAGACCCCCTTGCTCTTTTGGCTAACATATTCTATCCTAACTAACAAGGGGCCACTTGTCACCCATCCTTGGACCATCCCATAAAATGGTTCTCATAATTGAGTCAAGTTGTTTAAATACTCTCTTAGGGGAAACTAATATCGAGAATCTATAAATGGGAAGAGCTTGAATTACTGATTGGATAAGAGTCATTCTTCCCCCCAAAAAAATCCAGTAATAAACCTAATGATTCATTTTAGCAAATATCTGATCAATTCAAACTCTCCAATCACTTGCTCCTAATTGTTTGAAGTGAAGGGGAATGCCCAGATAATTAATTGGAATAGGAATATTATCTAGAATGAAGCCCAAGTTGGATAAAATATGCTCTTGGGTGTTTTGATCAATGTTGAATAAAACCACCTTGGATTTGGCCTCATTGATCTGCTACCTAGTGGCCTCCATGTAGGTGGTTAAATTTGATTTGATCATTCTCGCCTCAAAAATAGTAACTTCTCCAAATAACCATGTGTAACCAATTGGATGCTTGTTAACAAACCTTGTTGCCTTCACGTCTAGAAAAGTCTACCAAGACCTTCAACTAAGATAATAAAAATAAATGGATAAATAGGGAAAGGAATTGAAGGGGATTTATTGATAACAACAGAGAAGGACACTGTCAAAACACAACTCATAACCCACTCTCTCTACTCTTGAGAGGATCCAAATTATACAAGAATTTGTTCCAAAAACTGCCAAGGAACTTAATCATAGGCCTTACACGTGTCTAATTTAATAAACATTCATTTTTCCCCAAATGGTGCATTTAGTGTATAACTTCTTGGGCAAGTACAATGCCATTAACAATTTAATGTCCCTATACAAATCCTCCTTGCTCAAGGGAAATTATGTTTCTCATAACCTTCTTTAGCCTTTCAGCCACGAGTTTAGTTATGATCTTATAGATCACATTGTAAAGAGAAATCAGATGATAATTTACAAGATTGGAGACTTGTCCCTTCTTAGGAATCAATGCCAGAAAAGTGTGATTTAAAGCTCTTATCATAATTCTGTTTGAGCGATATTCTTCCACTACCTTAGTTAAATCCTCTCCTATGACCTCCTAGAAAGTTTTATAAAATTCAATTGGAAAACCATTGGGCCCTAGAGATTTTATAGATTTCATACTAAATATTATTTTTCTCACTTCTTCCTTATCCACTTGAGAGAAAAGGGTTTGGTTTTGTTCCTTCAAAATAATTTGGGGGATGCTTTCTAGTATCTATTATTGTGTTGTCAAATTAGGTGAGTCTGAGTGGTGAATTGAGTTTGAAAGAAATTATTTGTTATTTATTGCATCCCAAGAATAGTATCCTTCACCTGTCTATTTGAATCTTGTAGCCCAATCAAAGAGTTACTTTGCCTTCTTGCCAAGGCTGTTCTATAAAATAAATTCATGTTTCGATCTCCTTCCAACAACCACTTTGTTCTTGCTCTTTATTTCCAGTAAATTTCTTCTTGATGATCTATAGCCTCTAATTTTATTCATATAAATTCCTCGACATAATTTAGCTCTTCTGTGATGACTTTGGTTCTAAAACTATATGTTATCTCCTTCATTTTTTCTAACAAAAGAGCTCGTTTGGTCTGAAAATTAGAGTTTTTGTTTCTTTTCCATAACTTGAGCTGAATTTTAACATAATGTAATTATTTGAAAACAACATACATTTCCCTTCCATGAGAAGGACGCCCTTCCTCCCACCACAAGGGGATTTTTTTCTTTTAGATCTTTTTGTTCAAGCTAACAATTCTCAAAATGAAAACATCTTGGTTGAATTTTTTTACCTTACTTTCTTTCTATAAAGATCAGATAATGATCAGACTCTATATGATTGAAAATCTCCATTCTAAGATTCCAACTCATATAAGCTTCTTCAAAAATAAAAAATCTGTCCAACTTGAATTTCCTATTTGCCTCCCCTACTTGTTTGTTTGACCAAATATAAGGCAACTTGTATGCTTTGTTCATTGTTATTTTATTAATATAAATTTTCATATTATCAGTGTTTGTCTCCTACTAATATTAATATTCATTATATTTTTATATATTTAAATAAGTAGGAGAAAAATATACGGTCTATTAATTTTTAACCCTGTAACCATTTATAACATATTAAATTTTTATCGATTATATATAATTTAAAACCAATATTTTTTTGCTTTTGATATAAAATTTTAATTAAATGAAGATTTAACATTTAATATTAATAAAATAAAAACAAACAATTTAGCAAACTATAATATGAATTCATATTGAATAGTTAAAATAAATTACAATAATTAATTAACTCATAAAATAAAAACAAACAATTTTTCAAACTATAATTTTAATTTTAATAAAATAAATTACAATAATTAATTAACTTGAAATTGAATAATTAAAAAGGTGAATGCTATATAACTTAGAGATAATAACTCAAAATTTTTAAATAAAATGAAAAATTAAAATGCAATTATAAAATTTTAAACAAAACAAAAAATTAAAATGTAATAATAAAGAGTTATAAATTTTTTATCAATAAAACCATGCCTTCTATACCGTAAATAGTTTTAAGTATTTAATAATATAAACTTTAGATTTTTAAAGAAGAAAATTATATGACAAAAATTAAATTGTAGCATAAATATTTAATAATATGTAAAAAAATAATTGTCCAAGAGGATTGGGGTTAGTGGTGTGAAATAAGGAGTTTCACAACATTATTTTTAATTTTAATTTTACGAGTTTCTTTGATACTTTAACAAAATAATCATATGATACTTAAAGGTAGGGGTTAAAGTTCTCCATGTGAACCATATAGAACATGCCCTATACATTACAAACCCAAACCCAAATCCATGTACACTTCGAGATGTACCCTGAATTCACCCAAAAAGTTAGGTCCAAGAGAATTGAGACTATTGATAGGTATTTTATCTTATTTCAAATTAGTGATCTAAAAAACTGTAAAATTATGAATATTTAAATTACACAAAGTATATCAATAATCACACAAAACTACATGTTACCTAAGATTTATTACACATGATAAATATAGAAATGACCAAGCATCTAAGGGATAAAGATCACTTGGCTAGATCGGTATGTGCACAAAGTTGGAGGACAAGTCCATGGACATTTTCGATAACACGATTGCATTATTAAATAACACGACTGTGTTATTAAAATTATGGCTCAGTGATTATCGAGCCATAACACATATGTGTTATTGAGAAAACAATAATGCGTATGTGTTATTATAAATTTAAATAATGTGTACGCATTATATAATGTGCTATAAAACACATACATATTGCATAATGCATACACATTATATAGTGTATTATATAATGCATACACATTACATAACACATACATGTTACATAACATGTATGCATTGCTTTGTTATAAGTCCAAAACCAACTCCATGAGCATTTAGGAGTTACACATGAAGCCAACTTTGTTACATTTAATTTCTCATACTGTAAATTTATTTTAGTAAATATAATAAATCAGGGTCACTCAACATCTGATAGAGTTGGTCTCATAGTTGCATACCTTAAGATGTGTAAAATAGTTTTTCAAAATCCAATCAGGTCAGTACTTAGGTATTTTCAAGGTCTAAGTATTAAACCTAGGGATTTTAGGACCTAATTTTTGCAATTGATCTCCATTTTTGGTAAACATATAGTCATTTTTAAGGTTTTTGTACTCTCTAGATTTATTTTTCGCATTTCTAAGAGTCTTAGGTTTGTCAAAATTAAAGTTTGTAAACCACTCAATTTGAAATTAATGCAAAGTGGTGTGATTAGGGTAACATAGGTCACATTCATGACCTACACACATCAAATGACCACTTTGTGTTGATTTCATTTGTTCATCATCCTCCCTTCATCCTTGATCACTTCTTACTCATGCTTCATCATCCTTAATCACTATTTCATCATTCTTCATTATCCCTAATCACTCCCTCATGATCCCTGATTACTCCTTCATTGACCCTCACTATGTCTCATCATCCCTAATAACTCACTCCTTGTCCCTCCTCATCCCTCATCACTCCCTCATTGACCCTCAACATCCCTCATCATCTTTAATCACTCCCTCATCATCCCTAATCACTCCCTCATCATCCCTAATCACTCCATCATTGGCCTTTACCATCCCTAATCACCACTTCATCATCCCTAATCACTCCCTCCTCATCCCTCATCATCTCTAATCAGTCCCTTATTGGCATGCACCATTCCTTATCATTTATAATCACTCCCTCTTTTCCCCTAACCATCCCTCATGATGTAGAGCCCTATTGCATACTCTATTTGTCCAAGCTCTTTGTCAATATCCACATAGCTTTCATTTTGTCTTTTATTGCTTGATCTCTATCTTTGGACCCTACACATTTTAAATTCACATCTACAGTTTATTCATTTCATTTATTCTCCACCATTATTCGAATGGTCTCACTAAACCCTTCATTCTATTCTCCTTACTCAATGCATTCAATCTCTCTTACTTTGAGATTATTCCCCCTTACTAGTCTTTACACTTTATAACAACTTGGATCAAATTTTATCTCTGGTTCCTTAGGATTTAATAGGGCTCCGAAAAACTTCCTTCCACTCCTTTGAGTTCTCTCTAACTTCTTCTCAACCCCACTTAACTTCTCAACACAATCCTCATATCATACACTACATCTTACTATGTCATAGACTCTTATTATACAGACTCAAATCATCAAATCAACCTCATTTATGGATACCCTATGATATATCCCATTTATTCACAAAGTTCTAAGCTTTGGTTCAACTATTTGATAACTTCTTTTGGCTCTTTCTACTCTCAGATTAGGTCTTTAGGTTTCCTTCTACCCTGTCTACCACACAATCCTCCTCCATCCATACTTACATAACTTTAAAACACTAGATTATATTTTTGCATGTTAAACTCAAAATTTTTACCAAATTTCATTAATTATTGACAATTGCAACTCCTAAAAACCCACTTTGAAAGTAAAAACCCTAATACAGGGTTTGGACTAGTTTCACAAATCTGAGAAGGGTCAAAATGAGATTTCAATCTTCCAAAGGTGTTTCTAATGACTTTGACTATTAGATTAGGTCTGATTTGACCCTATGCACATTTCCAAGTGTTACATTTCCATTTTCAAGCTACAATAGATTTATAGACACCTAAAAATGGCCACCAATAACCTCCAACCAAACTTTTGACCAATTTCTATAAAAATGCACAATTTGGCCTAAAAATACTAAAACATGCTAAATGATGTGAACCTGTTACATTCAAGTGCTAATTTTGGTTAGAGTGTCACTAAATAGGGTAATACATTTTATGGGCTAGTTAACTTTGACTAGATCATTTTGAGTTAAAATACCAATTTCACACTTGGGTGCTCTGGATTGGTCTTTTCTACCAAATTTCTTGCACAAGACATGTGTTTTTATTATTTTGTGTTGGAAACATCCTAAATGGGATAATGGTTTCAACACACCTAACATTATCTTCTAATTCTAATCCAGTCAAATTTTGAGCTAATAATATGATATTTTGACCAATTTGATTAATTTGTGCATCAATTGCAAAGATTTGCATCAAAGTTGACTAATCATGTTTAAGGCTAATTAAACTAAATTAAGAGCTTAAGTTAATTTTCCATGGAACATTTTGAAAATATATTTATTGAAAAATGATTTTGAATATCTACATCATTAGGTGACATCATTTCTTGGGGTGGCATCCACAAGCCATAAATGCATAAAATATCAGGATTAAGCCACCCCACGCCTCTCTAAGACCCTCCCATGCCTCATCAATGCTTCCCATGCCTCATAAATGCCCCTCTATCCAAAATATTTATGGGGGATATTTATAGAATTTAATTATATAATTGGATTTATTCATTGCCACAAATCTCAATATTGAGATGGACGGTCATGGTTGATCCTAAACCATTTTGAAAATATATAAATAGAAGAGCCATGAATATGAATTTTAAGATATCT
Organism: Torreya grandis; assembly: GCA_037957365.1. Classification (NCBI taxonomy): domain Eukaryota; kingdom Viridiplantae; phylum Streptophyta; class Pinopsida; order Cupressales; family Taxaceae; genus Torreya; species Torreya grandis. The sequence continues at coordinate 3,930,964 of JARHVA010000799.1, forward strand.
TGGTGCAAAGTTATAATAATAAATTAATTCCAAATTTTTATGCAATTAGTGTTATTATGCCCAAATATTGAGTCAAAGCCATCACAAGCCAAAGGTGCCAAGAGGAGATGAAGGTAGCCACACTCCCTTGAAGAAGATCTCTTGAAGCACAAGCCAAGAAAGCCACTTCAACAATCCATTTGGAACATCTAAGAAAGGTATTAGATCATTTTTATTTTGAATTCTATTTGTATTATCCATTTAGTTTTGTTAACTAAGCTCCCCCTAGTGTCTAGGCCTAGAGATGTATGATTATTATTGGGTTTCTTTCAATTTGATTTCATTTTGAAACTAACACAATACTAACTAGCTCTCTTGATTCAAATTCCTAGTCTACATAATGGCATGCTCGTCATTGATACAGAGCCACTCACATTCTAATTTCCTGATGAATTCATAATCATTGTCATTGAAACACCTCTTGAGGAGCAGTACTAGAAGCTATATTTTGATGGATCATTCATAACACATGGATCAAGGGCATGCCTTTTATTTATTACACCATAGGAGGATATAATCCCTAAATCATTCAAGATCAGCTTTCCTTATACCAATAATATGGCTAAATATGAAGCACTTATTGTAAGGCTTCACCAAGTGGTACAATGGAACGTATCTCATCTCAAGGTTTATGGTGATTCTCAACTAATCATCAATGAGGTTACAAACTATTTTTAGACCAAAGATGACAAGTTAGTTCTATATAAGGCCATGGTTAACACTCTTAAATGATAGATTGATGACATTCAGTTTGAGCATATACCAAGGGCAAGTAATAAAACTATGGATGTTATGGCTACTATTAGATCTCTGATTTGATAGATAGACATAGCTAAAGAGTATCAGTTCCTTGTCGAGAACTTGCTAGCACCAACTCATAAACCTTCAACCATCATGATGATTTGTGATATTATTGGTCCTATTTCTATCTAGTACTCAGACCTTTACAACTACCTTCATGACCAATTTTTACCACTTGACCTATCCCAAAAATAAACCAAAGCCTTCATCCACCAAACCAATCATTATACCTTACTTGGATCAACCCTTTATCACTATAGTTTTGATGAAACTCTACTTCATTGTTTAAATTTGGAAAAATCTACACTAGTATTATGAGAAGTTTATGAAGGCATATGTGGATCCCATGCTAGGAGGTCATCCTATCCAAAAATATCTTACGTACTAGTTATTATTGGCCCACAATGGATGTAGATGTAGTTGCATATGTAAAGAAGTGTGACATATGTCAACAACATGCCAATTTGATTCATGCCCCAGCCAAGATTCTGAAACTAATGTTGACACCATGGCCATTTTCTACATGGGGCCTTGACCTCATTGGGAAGATAAATCTCACCTCATCTAACAACCATAAACATATCCTTATTACGATCGAATATTTCACTAAGTGGGTTGAAGCTATACCCCTCACATGATTGGAAAACAAATTTCCAAGTTCATATTCAACCATCTCATTTTATACTATGATATCCCATCTAACATTATATTTGATAATAGAGGATCATTAAAGAACAAAGATGTCAAAAATATATATGTCAAACACAACATCACACAACACTTTTCTATGACATATTACCCTCAAGGGAATGGTCAGGCCGAAGCATCAAATAAAATCATTGTCAACATTCTCAAAAAGATTGTCAATGATACCGGTCATGATTGACACCTTCAGATATTCCATGCCCTTTAGGCATACCATACCAATCACTATACACCCATAGGAGGCACTCCATATTCCCTTGTTTATGGTACAAAATCCATCCTTCCCATTGAGGTCAAGTTGCCTTCTCTACACATTTATTTCAAGCATGTCTTGGATGATAATGACTATCAAGTGGCTCACCTATAAGAACTAGATTTACTTGATGAGAAACATATGGATGAGGTGAATAATCTCCAAACCTATTAGAATCAACTTCAAGGCCACTACAATCGATGTGTGAAACATAGAGAATTTGAACTTAGAGATCTTGTCCTTAAAGAGAACCAAAAGAATACCAGGGCCAAAAATAAGCATAAAGGTAAGTTCAAACCCAACTAGATTGGTCCTTTCATCATTACAACAAATTTAGAATAGGAACATATAAACTTGTCACACCAGACAGACACAAACTTGATGAACCGATGAACATTACCCACCTCAAGCGGTACTATGCTTGAGTAACTTAGTATATTGTCTATAAGGATTGTTTCATGTTGTATCATTTTATCACTCTTATTTTTACTATACCATTTTACCATCCTATCAACCTCTCACTTTTTCTATGGCCTATTCATTCTACCATACTTTCCCCATAAATCGAGTTGATTTTTCCCACCCTACCTAGCCCTATGACCTTGGTTCTATTTCATTCATTCCATAGCCACATTTAGCAACAAGATTTGGATTCTATTTTAGTAGTTGTTTCACACATTCTAGATAGAGGTAGTATTTTAGATAAGTAAGATAGACATTTGGTAGTTGCATCCTTCATTTCTTGTTTCATTCTCTCTCATTGCCTTGATCCTAATTATAACTGCCTATGGGAAAATTAGTCTCATTGACATATGACCATTATATCCTAGTTATAACCACCAATGGGAAACACTTGTTTATTATGCCTTCACATACCAACTAGCCATTTCCTTTGCCATACTATGTTATCATACCACCTATGTCTATTTTTTTTGAATTGGCTACTACACTAGTTAGATTTCTATGTTGTAGGGCAAAACTACAGTGACTTGAGGCCCTACTTTGGGACTATGTATACAATGCTCAATACTTATTGAGGTTAGCTCAGTTACCCTAAGCCATGATCTCACCATTTTGTGAGAATCTTAAGTAATGTTCCCATTATTTTGTGAGCTTTGACCATTTAGTATATCATCATTCTTCAATCGAGTTAAGATACCTAGAAAATTCCAAAAACATTTGTAAAACCATTTTTTTAAAAAACCCAAAAACATTGACCACTTCTTTGCCTTAACGATTCTGGAAACCCTTACTAAGTCACAAGTAAATCATTTGTCACTTAGTTTCCCCATCCTTTTTGGCCTTTTCTCCCACACACTTGTAAGTTTTCATGACCATTCCTATTCTTCTATATCATCCATCATTTTATTTTTCATCTGTTATCATTTTTTTCCTATGTTTTGGGAGAACTACATTTGGCCTAAAGTTTTTGTTTGATATTACATCCATGGAACTATGTAGACAACATTCATTTGCCTAGTGCATATGGAGATAGCTTGACCACCCCCTTCCTTTTCTTCTATTCCCCCCATCATGTTTGTTTGAAAAGTTATCACCTATTTTCTAGGGGCATTGTTCATCATGTTATTTCTACTAACATTAGAACTAACTATTATTTATTTCTTTGCTTATTTATTTGTTGTTTGTGTGCCTATTTGTTTTCTTTCAACAAAGTTTCCTTGATTCAGTTTATGTGCATTCATTGGGTGATTCCTTATGAATTTATACTTGAATCCATCCATATTCATATATTTACTTTGTCATCATGCTTTTTATCATTAATGCATTATATTCTATTGAGTATTAGATTTCAAGAGTTAGTTCCTATGCATATTTAAACCTATTCCTCATGGTGTTCTATCATGATGCTTACCATCAAGTGCTACAACAAAAATTAGCTTCAATAAATTTACTCAGCAAGGGTGGTATCAACATCTCCTCAGCACTAGCATCCCAATCATATCCCAAATAGAGTAATTAACCATGAAATAATTTCAACCTTTGTTAGTTCAGACAAGCATCTCCCTACTAGCAAGTTATTCCAATTCATCATTACCCTATGTGTTAATTTACCACCATCATCATCCAATCAATCATATTTTCCATAATTAGGGTCTAATGATTATAACAGCCTATGGGCAAATCCTTGTACACTATCCCACCTGCATTTCTCAATGATTATAACCACCTTTGGGCAAATAATTGTGTTCTCACCAACTTTAATTTTTTTGGCCCAAACAGGGGCATGTTGTTATCTTGTTTGTCTGTCCTAATTGGGGTAACTCCATATTCTCAATGATTATAACCACCTTTGGGAAAATTATTATGTTATCATACCACGTTGCCACTATTAGGGTGCAATGCTTATAATCACCTTTGGGTAAACCATTGTACACCATTCCACCTACATTCTCATTGATTTTGACTACTTTTTCAATTTCATTATGTTTTCACCCAATCATCTTCCTTTCTTTGGTCCCCTCATTTCACTTCTTTCTTTTTGAGGGACTGTTTTCTAACCTACTTATGCCAACCATTCCCTTGAGGGGGCATCATACAGTTAGTTCATTATCATTGTAGTTATAGGCATACAAAACCTTTTTATTCTTTGAGAAGACATTACTGTGATTATAGCTTGTAATGCCTTCCCAAATAGGGGCAAACTGTAGACACCTAAAATTAGCCACCAATAACCTCCAACCAAGATTTTGACCAATTTCTATCAAAATGCATAATTTGGCCTAAAAACACTAAAACACGCTAAATGATGAGAATCTATTATATTTAAGTGCTAATTTTGGCCAAAGTATTACTAAATGAAGTAATGCATTTTATGGGCTAGCTAACTTTGATCAGATCATTTTGAGTCAAAATGCTAATTTCACACTTGGGTACTCTAGATTGCTCTTTTCTACCAAATTTATTGCATGAAACATGTGCCTTTATTATTTTGTGTTGGTAACACCCTAAATGGGATAATGGTTTTAACACATCTAACATCAAATTTCAATTCCAATCCAATCAAATTTTGAGCTAATAATATGATATTTTGGCCAATTTGATTAATTTGTGTATCAATTGCCAAGATTTGCATCAAAGTTGACTAATCATGTTTAAGGTTAATTAAACCAAATTAAGATCTTAAGTTAATCTTCCATGGAACTTATTGAAAATATATTTATTGGAAAATGATTGTGAATATCTACATCATCAAGTTACATCATTTCTTAGGGTGGCATCCACAAGCCATAAATGCATAAAATATCAGGATTAAACCACCCCATGCCTCATTAAGGCCCTCCGATGCCTCATCAATGCCTCCCATGCCTCTTTATCCCAAATATTTATGGGGTTATTTATGGAATTTAATTACATAGTTGGATTTATTTATGGCCACACATCTCAATCTTGAGATGGACGGTCATGGTTGATCTTAAACCATTTTGGATATATATATATAGAAGAGCCATGAACATGAATTTTAAGCTATCTTTATGTCAATTTATAATGCTAAATTGATTCTAAATCTTCATGCAATTAGTGTTATTATGCCCAAATATTGAGCTAAAGCCATCACAAGCCAAAGGTGCTTAGAGGAGATGAAGGTAGCCACACTCCATTGAAGAATATCTCTTGAAGCACAAGCCAAATAAGCCACTTCAACAATCCATTTGGAGCATTTAAGAAAGGTAATAGATCATTTTTATTTTGCATTCTATTTGTATTTTCCATTTAGTTTTGTTAACTAAGCTCCCCCTAGTGTCTAGGCCTAGAGATGTATGCTTCTTAATGTTATTATTTCAATTTTATTTCATTTTGGAACTAACACAATACTAACCACCTCTCTTGAGTTAAATTCCTAGTCTACAAGATTGACTTAACCAAATTTGAATAGACTATGTACTCAATCATAGGTCGGTAGTAATCTGAGAAGAGTTTATTTATTCTAATTCATTCCAAAAAGGGTTATAAATCAACATTAAGGTTGAAACTCCTCTGCATAATGTTTACACACTTTAAAAAATCAATTACTTCCATCTATAACACTCAATTTGCCAATTTACACAAGATACCACTTTGACTATGTTAAGTTTTTTAATGACTGTAAGACTATGTTAGTTTTCTTTTTGATCATCCAAATATATGTAAGATAATTGAAATACTATAAGACTTAATTATCATATTATAATCAACTCACCAACATATACATTTGAATTTTCACTCCAATACATGCACATACCTTCTCACACAGATGTATGCTTAGAACTTTTGCTCATAAAAGATAGGGCTGTGTTGTTTAACATAGAATGTCCTTAGTACAATAACAACATACAATGTTTAAATACTATTAATTAATTGGTATTTCAAGTTACTAATTAATCATACATTCTAAAATTACACCAAATAGAATCTCTTCTTCCACAAGACTCTGACCTTCTCTCAAATTTCAAGGCACGGTTTCTAAAAGCACAGGGCATACAGTTTGTAATTTAAACATTCAAAAAATTTGAAACTCAAATGAAAAATTCTATAATCACCATCAAATAAAAGGTATTTTCAAATTACCAGTCACACAAATATCACAAATAAATTTTTACCAATCATGTTTCATGATCATGCACAGTGTCGACTATCTTTGCACATATTCAAGAAGATGCAAGGTCTATTTGCTTTCTTGTCTAAAAATAATCAAAACTTGTCTTTATTCAATTGTTTTGGGTTCTTTACATTCATCCTTTCCAATCTTACCCCATCCAACTCTCTTTAATCTGACTCTGAATACAAAATGAGACATGGACAAGAGTCTTATTACCAAATAATCATCGAATGAATTCTAACTTCTTTTGTATGTTGAGAGTGCCCTCAACTAACTCAACTACTAAAATATTTATCAAATATGAATTTAGTTATATGTGTTGTAACATCATAAAATCCTTTCTTAAGTCTAATCACACCAAATTCAGCGTTGGACTTCTTGAAACAAGATTGAAGTCTCTATGAAAGTTAAAAAATTCAAATGAAAGATTTGGTGAGAAATTACAATACAACTCTAATTCAAAATTGACACAAAACTAGAAACTTAGAAATAATCCTACATAATTATTATGACCTTGACCACCTTCCAAAGACTCTAAACATGTAAACTAGATCACTATTTATATTGGGTAGTGTTTTTCCTGCATCACCTCATCATCCCTAATCATTGCTTCATCATACCTCATCATCTCTAATCACTCATTCCTCATCACTCATCTCTCCTAATCAATCTCTCATTAATCATCACCATCACTCATCATCCCTAATCACTCACCCATCCTCCCTAATCACTCCCTCATTGACCCTCACCATACCTCATCATCCCTATTAACTCCCTCATCGGCTCTACTCAATTCCTCCTCATCCCTCTTCATCCTTAATCATTCCATCCAATACCTTGATGGTGGTATTTTTTTGGAGTTTAAAAATGTTAGGAGATACAAGTGGAGAGTTGAGTTCTAGCATAAAACATAAGACATAGTGATCAAAATGATGTGGAGGCAAATTTGAAACACAAATATTTAACACCTATGAAAAAAATTGGGCTTATTAGATATGATGTAATTCATAATTAAAAATCCACTAGAAAAAGAGAAGCAAATAAAACCACCATGGCACCAAAAATGGGTAGTAAATACATGAGGATCACCAAGCTATGGGATTTCCTAAAACCAATCAATTGATTTTCATATGAGGACATTTTATGATCCAAATAATTATATTTAAGGCCCTATATTTGTATATATATTGATTGAGTCATCATACCAGAGAGTGGAAAATAATTTTCAAATGATTAGAACAAGTAGGCCAAGATTGAAAAGTGGTGCCTAATTCATAACTTCAATATTCAATCCAATGAAGAGTGTCACATTATGAGATCTCTACTTGCACATAAAAGTGGTACTTAATTCATAACTTCAATATTCAATCCAATGAAGAGTGTCACACTATGAGATCTCTACTTGCACATATTGAGAAGTGGCTACAAGTTATATATCACTATAAAAAGTTAAGTAGATAATAGATTATGAACCCAATGATATGTTTAGTACTAAAAATATATCTACTTCCCCCAATAAGAAATTATATGAATTAAAAATATTATTTCATTAACAAATGTATATCAATGGTGAGACAATACACTTCATCATTTCTAATGGAAGTCAGAAGAATTTAATTTTGCCTAAATCATATTTTCAAAAATTTAACTTGAAAATTTATACATCATCCATAACCATACACTAGTGTATGGTCTAGAGTAAGCCTTGATAAATGGATCACCTAGTAGTGTCACTTGGTTTACAAACTCAAAATTTTTAAAGATGAAATCCTTTGTGACATCTCACCATTATAGGTGTATGATGTTTTACATGTGATCAACCATGTATTTACTATTGACATGTATTCTATGAAGTAAATCCTTGAAATTTTGTGATAGATTGTCTGGATCTAAAATACCATATATCATAGTTAGTTCATAAGCTTTCAGTCATAAGTACCAAGAAGTACAAGAATATTGTTAGTAATAGTAAGAAGTATACTCTTAATGGTAAGAATTAAATTTTTAATGACATCCTTATGTCACCATATCATAGTGTGGTTTATCAAATAATAACAAAGACAAAATAATTGAACCATAAACTAGATAAAAACAAGGATATATTTCAGTCACCTAAATAAGTTCCTACATACTATATACTAAACAATACTATTGATTTTATCCCTTAACTACCTATAACTTAAACCTATTTATACAATATATTATTTCTATAGAATTAATAGATTAAGTGGTAGATCCATGAAATCATGGATAATGGACACATCATGCCCAAATCATTGCCTTGTAGAAACCCAATTGTGTTTGTGCCAAAGTTGTGAATCAATTAAAAAAGTCTTAACAAGATTAACGTGAAGAAATATTATCCTCATTTAAATATTAAGAAATTTTTATGCCATATCTATGGTGTAAAAGTCTTTTCCAAAATTGATCTTAAGTTTGGATATCATCATATTCACGTTAAACCTTTAGAAATTTAGAATATGGTCTTAAAAACAAAGGAAGGATTGATTGACTAGTTGATTATGCCTTTTAGGTTAACTCATATAATGAACTAATTCATTTCAAGATGTTGAATGACATCCTCAAGCCCTTTACATATGCCATTTTTTTAATCTACCTTGATGGCATCTTAATCTTTAGAAAACATGGGATGAAAATCTATACCAAGTAGAACTAGTGTTTCACATTTTTTAGAAACATATTTTTGTGATAACATGAATAAATGTTCATTTTTCATGCAAGAGATAAAATATTTGGGACACATTACACACACAAGGAGTGCATGTGTGAACCTAACCAAGATTCAAGTTATACAAGAATGGTAAACACTAAATAACTTCGCATCTGATTTAAATCTTCTTAGAATTAGAAAATTATACAAGAGATTTGTGTTTAATTTTTATCTTTTGAACCAAACTACCAAAGGTGGAACTGAATAAATTTTCATTTAGTCAGTTTCACAACAAATATAATTTGATGAACTAAAATTTATATTCTATTTTATGTTAATACTTATGTTACTTGATTATAAATTTAGAATATCATCTAATTCATTCAGTATTAAAATTGACTATCACAAATGGGTATTGACAACACAAGTCCTAGAAAAGAGTTAATTTATATTATAATGGATTAAAAAACATATGATTGGAATCAAATATATGTTTAGAGTATATACTTGCATTAGATGATGAGGGAGAGATTAGGGATGGTGAGGGATGGTGAGGGTCAAAGATGGGGTGATGAAGGATGGTGAGGGACGGTGAGGGTCAAGGAGGGAGTTATTAGTGATGATGAGCAATGAATAAAGATTGATTAGGTATTATGAGGGATGAGAAGTGAGTGATTATGGATGATGAGGGATGGTGATAATCAATGGAGTGATTATGGATGATGAGGGAGTGCTTAGGGATGAGGAAGTGATTAGGTATGATGAGGGATGAGGAAAGAGTGATTAAGGATGATGAAGGACAAGGAGGGAGTGATTAGGGATGATGAGGGATAGTGAGGGTTAATGGAGGAGTGATTATGGATGACAAGGGAGTGATTAGAGATGACTAGGGATAGTGAGGGTCAATGAGGGAGTGATTAGGGATAATGAAGAATGATGAGAGAGTGATTAGGGGTGATGAGTCATGAGTAAGAAGTGATCAAGAATGAGGGAAGGATGATGAAAAAGTGAAATTAACACAAATTGGTTGTTTGATGTGTGTAGGTCATCATTGTGACCTATGCAATTCTAATCACACCACTTTGTATCAATTTCAAAGTGAGTGGTTTACAAACTTCAATTTTGAAAAACTTAAGACTCGTAGAAATGCCAAGAATCAATCCAAAAGGCATAAAAACATAAAAATGACTATATGTTTACCAAAAATGGATATCAATTACAAAAGTTATGTCCTAAAATCCATAAATTTAATACTTAGACACTGAAAATGCCTAAGTATTAACCTGATTGGATTTTGAAAAACTATTTTCCACATTGTAAGGTGTGCAACTGTGAAACCAACTCTATCAGATGCTGAGTGACCCTAATTTTTTATATTTACTCAAATAAATTTAAAGTATAATAAATTAAATGTAAACTTATACTTAACATTTAGATTAGTAAATATAATCTTATGGACAAAGTTGGCTTCACATGCAACTCTTAAATACTCGTGGAGTTAGTTTTGGACTCATAACAAAGAAATACTTACACGTTATATAAGTTGTATGCATTGTATAATACACTATATAACATGTATGAATATAAATGTAAACTTATACTTAACATTTATAGTTGTAAATATAATCATATGGACAAAGTTGGCTCCACATGCAACTCCCAAATGTTCATGGAGTTAGTTTTGGACTCATAACAAAGCAACACATACACATTATATAACACATATGAATTATATAATACACTATATAACATGTATAAGTTATTTTAATTTGAATTCAAAATCAAGCCTTTAGGCTCAGAAATGGCTTGTATTCTGAGCCAAAGGCTTGGGACTGTGCATTTATAGCCGAGACCAAGATTTTTAGGAAAAAAGGAACAAATTTTAACTTCAATCACCAAATATGTTATGGATTTCAACATCAAAATTTAAAAAATTATTAATTTTATGATGATCAAATTGTCCTATTTATAAATATATGATTTTTATAATATTTGGGCTATTTTAAGGGTTCAAACTATATTTATTTCTAACAACACCTTTTTTAGGCCACTACATGCCTCACCCATACATGCCCATTCATGTTTATCTAATTTTTTTTTCATTGATCAAAATTAAAAACAAATTATATGGTAATAAACTAAGCCTAATTCTACACACATTAAAAAAAATTAATTTTCATTTTTCTAGGTAGTTAAGGTGGGTCACACAGATGACTATCTATTTTTTTGTCAGTGTTCAGGATATACTTAATTGAAATATTAATAAATATATATATTCATAAAAAAATATAAAAAAAAGTTTTTAACACACTAGAATATCTAATATAAATATTCACCAAAGGGTTTTTAACAATATTTAATGATTCTCAAAAAATGGTGGGTCACATGAAATGGTATAATTCAAATTTTCTTAAAAAAATAGGAGGTCCTCTTCAAATTTTAGATGTTTCACCTATTTATACTTAACCATTTTTCAAAAAAAATAGTTTTTTGGAAATTGAACTTGAAATTATACAATTCATTTTTTATACCATCTTCAAATTTTGAGTATAGCCATCTCTAATTATCTATAAAAGTTCACATTTCTAAAATTTTAGAAAAGTCATGTCCATGGATAGGCCCTTTTTTGTCCCCCAAGTTGGTGCACTTACCCCGATATAACTCTATTTTATTAATTATATTCTATTTCAATTATCAAATGTACTTTGTAATGGTTTGTATCAATTTAAATTGGGAAACATGTAAGACATTTTTGGTGATACACAATTGCCTATGAATACCAAAGTCATCTATATGTATTAGATTCATCTAGGATGACTAAGTCGGTCTATATCTACTATAGATGCATTTTTTAGGCTGAATTACCTCTATTACTATGTGAATAATCATTACTTCCCTTTCTTTGATCTAAACCCTATCTTTGCACTCTTGTGATCAAGGAAACCTGTAAAAATGAGTTAGTGTTCAACTCTTTTTGAAAATAAAGATTAATAAAGAAAGAGTTACCTAATCAAATCAAGGAGTAAGGTAATATAAAAAATAGGGAAATTAATGAATTTAGATTCTACTAGTATGATGATAAGAACACTGAACTAAGCATATGCCAAATATAGGAAATACAACATTCAATTGATAATAATAATACAAAGGAGAAATTATACTTCGCTAAACTGATGCATAGACAGATATGAGTAATGTAGGTGTCAAAACATATTGTATGATGATTATGATCTAGTCATCAGATTATGAAAATTAGGTTTATATTAGCAAAGATAATTGTATCACCTTATAAACACTTGTGTTAATGCTATTGTTTGTGCTTCAATGCATCTATCTTGTACATATTATTGATTGTTGACTAAAACTTCCACCTTGGTATTCTTAAATTTTTATCACCTTATGTATTATATGTTTAGATCACATGCACTGGACCTTGATATCATAATATAGATCAAACCCTAGATCCTCATTTTAGGTCTTGTCACCTTACCAAAAATGGGTTAGTAGGATCATGAAGTTGAGTTGACCTCAAGGAACCGACTATCAATGAGCATTTCCTATGTAGCCAATACTCTGAAGAGGGCCTCAAACATATGTATTTATCCCCTATGTGTTTGTTTGTGTGTGAAAATGGTGTAAAATGTTATATACAAGTGTATGTAGTGATATAACTTATAACTTTAAAAATACTGCTCATGGATTATTTTTTGAATGCTTCAAACCTGTAATATGATAGCTTCTATGATTGATATAGAAATAAAGAATAATAAGGAAATATAACTCACTTGTGAAATTGATTAAATAATCTTGAATATGTGATTTCTTGGTATTTGCTAGATGAATAATGAACTGGATTTGAATTATATTTATACCACCTCTTTTAAAAAAATTCTCATGGAAGGGTTAATGAAACATAATAAATCAACCCATACATACCAAAAGATTTGTAAATTCAAGTGTTTATAAGGCGTAGACACTTGTGTTGGATAATGGACAATATCATAGATGTTATGATCCAAGTCTAAATGTAAATATCTAGTGACATAAAAGGTTTTTGAAGCTATGTAACTGATAGTAAATTATATATTAAAGGTTAAGTATATTGTAGGCTACAAGTGATTTGGATAATCAAAATAACAAGGTCAGCATATAAGATAAGTATTTAAGCCCAATGATATGGTGAATGTGAGCCTATTAGCTACAAAGAAGGTCAGAAATTGAAGGGTAGAGATGTGAGTGATATTTGTCAAGTAAACAAGATTAATTTAACATATAAATCTAGATTTTAGCATTTAAATTTGCCATTCTTTAATCTAGTAATGTATAAGGATGAAATTACTAGTTTAAGGAAAACAAATGAGTATCATGGTGTGTAAAACACCTTGATTGGATTAAGCCTTGTTTTAATTTGTTGTATGTGTATGAACTACAACCAAAAGCATGTTGCAAGTGTAATTAGTGCATATAATCTAAAAATAAATAATTAAATTTTGCTTAAAATAAAAGAGAGTAAGGAAGGAGTACACCCATGTGTCGATGTAACCATGTTACCTCTTGATAGTTTGCTTTAGTAATGATGTTTCCTAGTTGAAGCATTAAAGAGAGGTTCACAATTGAACCTTATAGATGTGAATAGGGTAATTTGAGGGTGATCATACTGCCAATATGATATAAGGGTGAGTTGTACCAAGTCCATCGAGAGATCAAATCTCAATCGCACCACTCTAGTGTATCATAATATAGCCAATCTTTCTTGAGTCAAATGGTGCAACCATATTGTTATCAATTAAATTTCACACTTGTTTGTATTTGTAGTATTATGGGTAGTGTGATTTGAACTATGTGAGAAATCTAATGACACAATGGGATCACCTCCAAGCTATGGGACCTTAGTGAATTGAGGTGAACCTCTAGAGAAGGTCAGCTTGCTTTCACTAAGCTTAGTGTAACTATTATATGACTAAGGCTTTGACTTGTGAGGAAAATAGTTTTAGAATGGGTTTTTAAAAAATAAAATGGTATTGCACCAAATGGTTATAATGAAAATTAAGGCTTACTTTATTTGAACACAGTTGAATATTTAATATACTAAAATTTATAGAAGCACAATCTTATACAAAAATGATATCAAAGGTAATATTGGGCATTCATTAGATAAGGAACAAAGTTATTTATTTTTCATCAATAAGATTTATAAAGGGTAGATATCATACCAAAAATTAATCTATATGATTGAAACAAGAATTAGATCATTCAAAAATTTAATAGATAGCCATACATACACAAAGATAACACAATATAAGGAAGGCAAAACTTCAGTCTATTAGTTTTCTCCAAGTTACATGTAGATAAATTATTCAAAGGTAGAATAATTTATGTAACAAAAAAATGATAGATGGGCTATGTAGGGAACCCATATTTATACAAAAAAGACTCCCTTAAGAGAGAGGAAGCTAACAAAACCTTATGCTAAGTTTTGAAGTAAGAAATCCAGGAAACTTCATGCAAATATCTTCCTTTCCAGCTTGAAATGGCATCCTTAGTGGCGTAGACAGTGGAAAATAAATATGCAATTTTTGGATGCTTCACCAAGTGTTGAAAGAGGAGAGAAATCCATTAGAGTATTCTAGTTGAACCATTTATTCTTCAATTTGATTTGAGGAAGTCTCTCCACAAAAAATGGGGAGCCAAAATGAACCATGACTTGGTCAAAATTGAATGTTTTTTGGATATAACTTACAAATCCTAATTTGTAATTTGTAGTGAAGACTTTTACAATTTTAAGTCATTCAACTTGACAAAAAGGAAAATAAAAATTACAACATGAGTTTTTATAACTAAAGTAATTCAAACTTGTTAAAAAGAAAAGTGTGAATTATAAGTTCCCCTTTACAACTAAATCTTGACAAAAAGATAGTTAAAAATCACAAGTGGATCTTTCTCAATTTAAATATAACAGATATCAAAATGATAGTTATAATTTAAAACTTGAAACTTTATAATGTATCTTAAAATAAATGTAGTTTACAAAATGTATTTTATAACTAATTGAAAAATCAATCCACAACCATAGCTTTTGAAGATTCCTTGTCCTTTTTTACTTGTATCTTCTTAATATAAGCATCGAAGCTACTAAATATATCTTGAAGGTGCCATTTATTAGGACCAAGTGTGTAAATGTTGATGATCTCACATTCTACTATTACTTCAGATAGTTCTTTAGATGTAATTATGTAGACTTGAGTATCTTTTCCCATTTGATCTAGTGTATTATGATACTTGATGAATCGGTGGATGGAATTCAAGTTGAAATTTGAATCCTATGTTGATTCTTTCTTAACTACCTCTTTGAATTTATCTTGGACCTCTTGTATAGGAAGAGGTTCATCTTGGTGATCTATTTCATCACATGGAAATTTACCAAGTAATTATTCAATATCATAAATTGTATCTATGGCCTTGTCACATGTGATCTTGGCCTTTTCAATACTCTCAGTGAGTATTATGATTTTGAATTTAGATACCCTATCCAAATATTCATGCTCTATATAATTTTTTAATATCTTTTTTGACATGAAGGTGTTAGTCTCAATCAGTTCAATAACCTACAATTTTGAAAAGTATAGGTTCAACCTTTAAATAACTTCTTCATATTTGCTTATCTCTACCTTTAGAGATGCATGATCATCCTTTAGAGTCTGTTAGTAGTCCATGGCTAATTATATTACTTTGTTCCCCTTTGTGATTAGTTCATCAACCTAGTATTTTTATCCCTTCCTATGGTACCAATCTCTATCATTGCCTCAAATGTTTCTTTATCAGGGAACTGAGCAAGAGATTGAGTTGGATAGGCTACTAGCTCTATGAACTTTCTCAAGGCAGCTATCAAATGATCAGCTTTATTTTTCAATTCATCTTTATTGACCTTATCACTATACATTTTCTCAAAAAGAGAGCTTATACTTGACTGAACATCATGCTTTAGTCCTTCTCTTGTCAGACGATCTAGGTGCACTTTAGATATTTGATAATCCCCCACCACTAAATCTTGCTTTTATTTGTTTGATGGAGGAACCACTATCTCCACATATTTTCCCCCTACTACATCATATGATATTTTAGAGATGGTCATAGGGCCTATCTTTGGTCATTTGGATACCTCTAATAGACCAAAGTATAGAGTGTTGGGAGATACCATTTGTTTCCTTTTCTTCGAGATTGATTATGTCAACCAACTAGGGGTGGATACCTATGAATCTTGTGTATTTATAACAATCACTAATATATATGAATTTGTAGCTAAAGATGATACACTAGTGGTTACCATGACAAGTGTTATATCTATCATTGCTATTGTTATTGAATCCTTGATTGATGATTTGGTTATCTTTGCTCCATTGGTGGGTTGAGTACCAATAATTGTATCAATGAGTATCTCTATTTCCACCTCCTTGGTTGGGGCATGGGTTACCATGAGAGTGGAATAAATGGCTACTTGAATGGGTGAATTAGATATGGATGTGTTTACCAAGGGTACAAAAGTTAGAAGTGACATAGCTTGAAAGATAGGCATGTGTGGTTAGAATAGGGGAACCTGTAGAAGGATAAAATCTAAGGAATCAAATGAATCAATCAACGTAGTGGGAATATTTAGAGTAGATGAAATGGGTAGTGTGATAAAATATGAAAATTTATTTATGTCTATCCCAATGGTTAGGATGGTTAGTGGGATCACAATCAGAATGACTAAGTCTAAAACCATGTACTACTGGGTGGTATTGGTGATTAATGGAGTGGTAGCAAATATTGGGGATGAGGTGGAAGTGATTGTAAAATAAAGAGGTGAAGGTGGAGTTAAATTATCTAACTATGTTGAGGCTTATTACCAAGGGAGTCACTTGCACAGGTGGGTCAGATGAAGATGTAATTACTTACATTGGTGGGATGGTGGAAATAGGAGGGGTAATTGTTTGTGTAGACTAAGAAATGGAGATAAGAGGAGGGATTACTCTAGTTGTATTAACAGTAAAGAATAGAGGAGGGACTATTTGTGTTGGTTGAGTAGTAGTTATTTCCTCTATGTGAAGTGATAGTGGTTGGTCCATTGTCTAGGCTACTAGCTCTTTCTTACTGGAAGAAGCCTTTTTTACCTTTTATTTTCACTTGTGTGACACAACTAGCCCCACTACTTGATCTTCTTGGGTTTTACTGTTGGAACCCTCTACTTATATTTCCACTACATCTTTAACCTTCACTTCTCTCAACCTATCTATAATATTTAGGGTCTCTTTGGTTATTTTGACCCCCTTACTCCTTAACTAGTTCATTGTTCTGTTTATAACCTAGGTGGTCCTGTTCATCAAAAACAAGGATTCAGGTGTAAACCACTTGACCAGAGAAAGAGGTTGGAGATAAATTTGATTGTCATAGTACACCCTATCTACTGGATACTCATCATCTTTCAAATCTTCAGGGACTGGTGCCATATCATAGGTTTTGATTTGTGCCATAGTCATTCTAGAATAATCTCGTAACCTAACTTCCTTTTCATCCTACATATATTCCTAGTAATCTTCATAAAAATGAATGTGGGAATATGTGGCACCTACTAGACTGGTAACATAGCTAGTCACATCATAGAAGGGCCTATAATCAAGAGAGTTCAAAGTCATTTGAGTCATCTCTACATCCACACATTTGGCCTAATATAAGGAAGGGTAGGTGTATCTCCTTATGTTGATAGGGAAGTGGATTCCTATCTTGTGCCTATTTGATAAAAAATTGTGCATTTTCACAAGTTTCCTCACAAGTTCCATTAGGGCCCATTTATCACTTACATACCTAGGGAGGGTGTAAGGATAACCACTGAAACCACCCACTATGATATATGAATATGTTGGGAACTGAATGAAATATAAGCCCCATTTTATAATTTCTATTGTTATAACATCATAAAATCTTCTCCACCCTAGTTCTTTTTCAAACACGATTATGATGAAGTAGATGAAATCATCATTGACCCTTCTGAATTATTGTTTACATGCCTCAAAAGTGAGATCAGGATAGTAGCTAAAGACTTTATTTATTTGATCAAGCACTATGTTTAATCTTGGGAATGCCCTCCCTTTTGCTAAGATATAGACAAGGTATGAAGTAATATAAAACTTGCTTGTAGTTTGGACCTCCATCAACTATTTGTGAATGGAGTCAAAAATCAACTAGGCCTAGTGAATGTAATGTTTGTTCTGATGGATTACTGATATATATTAGTACATCTAATCTTAATAATTCTTAGCATTTGGGTTCCCTGTAACTTTGTCAAAGAGTATAATGATGTCTCCTACTTCATCCTTGAAGTCTATCCTAGCCAAGGTCTTAAGAATTCTTGTGGTTGTAGGTATAGGGGTTTTCAATGTAAGTAAATTACTTAGATGTTCACATAAAATAGTTATATATCACAAAAAATAATCAAAGATAAGAGATTACATAGCAATAATTGATAGTAGATCAGAATATTAGATAATATAGTAGAGCCCTTCAAGGGGAAAACCTCCACAACAATGCAATAAGAGTAGAATACTTAATATGATGACCTAACTAAGAACATATATAAATGTAACAAGAATATAAAAGAGGTATGTAAGCCACAAGTCGGTCACACATATCCCTAGACATGCCAAAGATTAAGGGCATAGCAAGCCCCTCCCATTCAAAACAACATTATCCTCAATGTTGAATTAACTCTAGATGTTACTGCACAAAGGATTCATCCTCCCAAGTGGCATATTCACATGGTATATTCTTCCATTTGATCAAGTAATCCTTAATCACTCTAGACCATAACCACTTACTACATATTTGAAGGATTTCCTCAGGATCAAGAATAAATCTCCCTAACTCATCCAATTTTGGTAACTCAGTTTGAGTAGTAACTCTATGTCCAATGAATTTATTTAGTCATGATACATGAAATACTAGATGTATGTGAGTGGATGAAGAAAACTCTAACTTGTAGGCCACACTATGAATTTTTTTCAAGATCTGATAAGGCCCATAATACTTAGGGGATATCTTGTTATCCTTTTTTTGTTAATTTAAGGACATCTACTTATATGGATGCAAGTAAACAAAGACCCAATCACCAATGTCAAAATGCCTTTTACTCATGTTGATCTGTAAACACTAGTAGAAACTTCACAACTTTTTAAAAATGTTTACCAAGATCTTTTAAGTTCTCAATTCCATAATTTAAACTAAATTGGAAGCAAAATTTTTTCAACTAAATAACATTGGCATATTTAAATCTGATTAAAATCTGATCTAAGTATCATGTTTTAAAACTAAAATAAAGTGATTTGAAAAGATCACTTTAGTTATCCATTAAAACTATCAAATTTTCCAAATTCTTGATTTTATCCAATTTCCCATAAATGATCAAATGATTAAATTTTGCATTCTGATTTAAAATCTAAATTTATAATCTGCAAATTAACTAAAACTAAAATGCAAAAATGAATCCAAAGATCAAAACACAAAAATTGTTTACGGGGTTCGGTATTCCTACGTCCCCAGATTCTTATTGAACTGATCCATTAATTGTTGTTAAATTTGTAAGCTAAAATAATACTTACAAAAAACAAAAGATCGTATCTCTCTGCAAAAATAGTGTTTCAGACCTTCAAAAGACCTTGGCTGACTCAGCACGTCCTTCACCTTCCTGAATCACACGTAGAGGCTTCTCCAAATCAAAATTGGCAAATTATATAGCTCAAAATGGCATCACCAATTATCCAAAATGGGAAAATGAATATACTATATAGAGCACATCAGAATTATAAACAAGTTTCTAGTTTACTCTGAGCTTTGGTTCAGCCTCTAAGGGCTCCAAAATCATCAATTACAACAAACTAGTCTATATTTTTCAATACACAGTCGGACATAAGCTTACCTTTAATTACAAGTTCGCTCCTTTCAAAATACTTGGAAGTCTGTAACATAAGTGGTCAAGGCTTATCACTTTTACATGGCAGGTCACAAGTTCAAGTATTATCCCTTCCCTTTGGTGCTTTAAACTTATCCATTTGTCCCACATTGGGAATTCTAAAACAGTTTGAAGTCTTTTTTAAGGTAAGCAGCCTCCTTAATGAGTGCCGACATCCCTTTTTGGGAAGACTTAGGCGCAAGGCTTAGCAAAATGACTAACTTAGGCCACCATTGTAGATTCTATGGGTTTACATGTGGTCTTGTCATGGTTTGTGTGTGGTGAAGGTGGATGATGTGGCATATTTGCTTGGTGGTTTGTGGCTCTAAATAAATCACGAGTTCATTGGTTCAAGTTCCATGTTTAGCAAATATGCCAACTTTGAATACAATACATTATCCAATCCGTACACACTGTCAAAGACAAACATCACCCAAAATTTTGGACTTCCATTCACTACCACGTGTCACCACCTGATTGGACCACTTGGTGTGTCCACATTGCGCCACATCATCTTATGACACCACATTTTTCCCTGTCACAAGAAAACTTCAGCGGCTTATAACTTGAGCATATGGTGTCCATTTTGCAAACCGCAAAAAGTGCTAGAAAGCTCTTGACAATCTCTATGTTGTGCTATTGTTTTTTCCATGACTTGGAAACTTTATCTAAATTAAACTCTAGATCACATGTGTTAATCTACTTACTACTTCATGTTATTCTGGGCCATGGCTAAATTTCCATGTAAACTTGCAAGGACATCTTGTTGATTGTGAATATGTTCGTCAACTGTATAAATGTTAAAATAGACCTTCCAAGTTGAAGTGATGGATGGAGGGTGGTATCCATACAAGGCAAAAAAGAGAGACATTTTGGAATAACTATGAACATAAGTATTATACCACCATTCAATAAGTGGTAACCAATGAACCTATTTATCTTGTTTATCCAAAACAGAACAATGGAGATATCCTTCCAAATATTTGTTGACTACCTTAGTTTATCCATATGATTGAGGATGATAGTATGAGCTATGAGCCAACTTGGTGCCTAGACATGTAAATAATTTAGTGCAAAAATTACTAGTGAAAATGGGATCTTTGTCACCAACAATGATCTTAGGAGTACCATGTAGTTTTTGAACTATATTGAGAAAAGTAGAAGCTATTATACTAACAACAAAGGGATGTGATAAAGAAAAAAATGAGCACACTTATTGAGATGATCCACAACAACTATGATAACATTTTGACCATAAGATCTTGATAACCCTGTAATAAAATCCATAGACACCTCTTCCCGATGTTGGGTAGGGATGGATAAAGGTTGTAAAAGACCTTGGGTTTTGATGGTTTCACCTTTATTTTGTTGACATATCATACATTCAACCATATATTTATAGACATCCCCCTTGAGTCCTTCCAAAAAAAAAGTCTATTTGATTCTATGATAGGTTTTAAAAAATCCTAAATGATTCCCAAGTGGAGTTGTATGAAGTTTCTTGAAGGATTTTTTATTTGAGAAGAGAATTATTACATTGTTACAATCTATTTTTATACCATAATGCATTACCCTTCCATGTAAATTTTTCAAATCCACCCAAACCCTACTGAATATTATAAATCAAATCATGGGTAGCACTATCATTTTCCCATTCTAATCTTACTTCTTCTAGCCAATCTACATGCCAAATGGTCATGGCAAATAGAAATGCCTCAACTGATTCATCCCTATTAGATAGTGCATCTACCACCACAT
Organism: Torreya grandis; assembly: GCA_037957365.1. Classification (NCBI taxonomy): domain Eukaryota; kingdom Viridiplantae; phylum Streptophyta; class Pinopsida; order Cupressales; family Taxaceae; genus Torreya; species Torreya grandis. The sequence continues at coordinate 3,952,769 of JARHVA010000799.1, forward strand.
TTTCCTTGCCTTTCTTTTAGACTATTTCAAAATCATATCCTAACATCTTATTTACCCATTTCTATTTTTCTTTTAATGATAACCATTGTTTCAAAAAATATTTGAGACTATCATGATTAGTCTTTACTTAAAAGTGATGACCCATCAAATAAGGTCTCCATTGTTTGACTACGTGCAAAATGACCATCATTGTTTTCTCACAGATGGGCTTGAGATGATTTACCCTTTAATTCGTGACTTTAAAATTCAAGTGGTCTACCTTCTTACATGAGCACAGTACCCATACCATATCTAAATACATCACATTCAACCATAAAAGTCTTAGAAAAATTAGGAGTGACCAACACTAGAGTGGTGCACATAGCCAAATTCAATTTTTCAAATGCCTTGGTAGCTATATCAGTTCACTATAAGAAGTATTTCTTCAACAAAGAGGTGAGTGGGGTTGCAATGATACCATAATTTTTTGACAAACCCATGATAGTAACTAGTTATCCCCAAAAATATCCTTAGTTGTTTTAATATCTTAGGAACCGGCCAGTCCACCATTGCTTAGATTTTTTTTAGGATCCACTTGCACTCTTTTATGTGAAACCATATGACACAAATACTCAACCTCATGAAGGTTTAGCATATAATTGATGTTGTTCCATAATTGAGAGTACCTATTTCACATGCTGCAAATGGTCTTCCCAATTTTTACTGTAAATGAGAATATCATCAAAAAACACTAGAATAAATTTCCTCAAAAATGGCCTAAAAATAGTATTCATCAAACTTTGAAAGGCAAATGGTGATTTTTTTAGACCAAAAGGCATAACCATAAACTCATAATGGCCCTCATGAGTTCTAAAATCTATTTTGGGTATGTCTTCATCACAAATTTGGATTTGATGATACCCAGAATGCAGATCTAACTTGGTAAAATAAAGAGCACCATTTAATTCATCTAGCAAATCTCAATGATAGGAATAAAAAACTTATCTTTGATAATGTAGTTATTGATATCTCTATAGTTAGGGCACATCCTCCAAGTGTCATATTTCTTTCTCACCATGACAACTGGTGAAGAATATTTACTTTGGCTATGGTGAATGATTTCTACGTCCAACATATCTTGTACCATCTTTTCAATTTCACTTTTCTAGGCATAGGGATACCTATATGGCCTGATGTTGGGTGGTGTACTACCAAGAATAATTTTGATGGCATGATAATGCATGTGACTGGGTATAAGTCTTTTTGGCATGTCACCAAAAATAATAGAATGGGCATCAATCACTTGTAGATCAAGAGGTGTAGATGATTGAGTTGGTTGGACTTCAATGGAAAACAAGTGAGCCACCAATCCTTTAGAACCCTTTTAGAGAGTCTTGGTCATTTTATGGGAGATAACAAGTTATGGAGATTTATCCCTTAATCCCCTTAGCTCAGATGGCCTTCCCTCATAATGAAAGCACATGAATAATTCCTAGAAATTCATCTCAATAGTACCTAAAGTGGTGAGCCACTATACTCCTAGAATAATGTCGACTCCACCCATGGGAATAGAAAATATAAGAGAATATAATAGGTAGTCTGCCATGGCTAGCTTAATACTATGGAATTTCATTGAATAGATAATAGTACAACCATCTGTTATCATAATCTAAAATTATGGAGCAAGATAAATGAAATCGTTCAAATGAGCAACCAACTTACTGTTGATGAAGTTGTGTCTACTCCCAGAATCAATCAAATTAGTGACCTTTTATTTCTTAAGGAAACCCACCAACTTAATATTTTAGAGAGTACTAATAACTAAAAGGGCATGATAGAAAATAGTAGGCAGAGAGTCTTCAAATTCCTTTGTAGGTCCTTTTGCATCCTCACTAATTACCTCCTCATCATCTGCATCCTCATTTACACCTTTGATGTAAAACAACTTATTTTTAGCATAATAATTCCATTTGTTCCATTTGATGCCTCACCCATAACACAACCCTTTGACTCACTTCTCCTCAATTTGTTGAGGTGTCAATTTGATGGGTTAAGGAAATGATGGTGCTAGAAAGGTGCGATTGCGACCAATAATGAAAGTTTTCCATTTGACCATCTCTTTTTCTTTTATCATGCATACCCTTGGGATAGATTCTAATAAAAATGATGGATTAAATATCCAAACCTCCAATTATGTGTTATCTTTGAGTCCACCCAAAAAAATATTAGTCAAATTTGCCTCAATGATATCTTCCACCCATAAGGATAGATTCTGAAATTGATGAATATAATCCTACATAGTTCTTGTTTGACATAGTTTAGCTAATTGGTTGAAGTAGTTCTCAAAGAAATTATTATGATAATGAGCTAAAAAATCATTAGTGAAAATAGAACATGTAATAGGATCACTATTATTTTTATTTTGAGCACACAACCAATGATACCAAATGAATTGCTCATATTCCAGATACAGAGATGCCACTATTACCTTATGAGAACTAGGAGTTTGATGTAGATCAAATAAATTCTCAATTTGGGTAATCCAATTGAGAGGATCATTACCATCAAAATTATGCATGTCCACTTTTTGCAAAATTGATTCACATTAGGATTATATTTTTTAGTGTTGAGAGGAGGAGGACCCAAATGATAAGGTGGAGGGTTGTTTGTTTGTAACTGAGATGAATTGGCAACCACTTGTATAGTCATTTGATGAAATTGAGTGTGCACCCTATTAATCTCTTTATGCATCCTTGAAACATTAGTTTGAATTTTAAAAAAGTCATCGTACCATACCAAGCCCTTTATGTTAGCTTGAAGTTGAAAAATCATTGGATGTGAATTTCTAGATTCCATGTCATCCCTAGGAGTCTTAGGAGTTTCTTGTCCCCCTTTTTTATTTGAGTAGTAAGACCCACCATGCACAAACCTTAGGAGGATTTTATCCCCAAAAAAAGTGTACCAAGAGATGGTACCATTGTGATCACCTTTCCAAGATGAATCTAATGACTACTTTTATGTACTAGGGTGAAAATTTTTGGCTAAAAAAAGTGTACAGACAAAATATACCATTGTGATTATCTCGTCGAGACAAATCCAACAACTGCAAATGTGTAAAGGGAAATTTTTTTGCAATTTTTTTAATATATCTTTTCAAAAAAATGTTTTGAATAATACTGCACTGACAGAAAAAATTAATTCTTATCAGATTACAAGTTATATTTTTTTGCTCCTAATCGTAGAAGTTGTGCCTCACCAAATCCAAAAAAAATGCCACTGGAAACTTACCCAAATTGAAGCTTTGATTATACTTGTAAATAAATTAATTAGATGTTTGCATAGAATAATTATATATCACACAAAAAATCAAAGATAAGAGATCATGTAACAATAATTGACAATAGAGCAGAATACTAGATAATATAACAGAGCCACTTCGAGGGGGCAACCTCCAAAACAATGCAATAAGAGCAGAGTATTTAATATGATGATCAAATACTAACCACTACCACATATATATAGTCTACTTATCCATGTTTTTTCCATAGGATGACCTGACTAAGAATGTAGAGAAATGTAACAAGAATATAAAAGATGTATGCAAGCCACAAGTTGGCCATACATATCCCTAGACATGCCAAAGGTTAAGGGCATAACACTTAACCACTATTTGTTTAAAATCTATAGATAGGCTACATTATTATCTTGATATAAATTTTTTGGAGGATTCAGGGGTTATATCTATGTAGCTTTTATATCATGGGATTAGGAACATGGTATCAATGAAATCAAGATCAAGATTCGGAATCTTGTCTCTTTTGTCATTTACTAATTCTCTCTTTTTAGCATCATAATGTTTAGCTAGGGTGAGCAAAATCTCAAGAATTTATAATGAGAGTGGTAAGGCTATAAACTAGGGAAAATAAATGTTGTAGATACTTTAAAACTAATCATTCTTGAATTCTAAATTTACTTTATTCTAGAAGTTTGTTAGGTCTGTGTGACCTAGATTTGTGTCGATAATCTCATTAGTGTTTGAATCCAGGATCGATGGGATAGCAGATCCCTTTGACTTGAAATTCATCTCCTTTTAGACATGTACTCTAGGTAAATCATCATTATAAAAATAACTACATATTTGGTTGTGGTTTAGACTTGCAATTACAAGTTATTCTTTTGATTTGAACCTGGTAGGGTTTTATCTTGCAATGGTAGTTAAATATTTTTATGGAGGTTTAATGTGCAGTTATAATTGTAAAGTTTGATAAAAATGTCTGATGGGGTTTTAACTTGCAAAGTTTGATGAAATATCTGGCAATAAATTTGGTCTATAGAGGCAAGTCATACTTTTGATGGGAACTCAGAGTTGTTAGAGCAAGGACAATCTTTGTTGGGGCTTCTATGTGTTTTTGCAAGGTTCATTCTTTGTGGGGTTTTAATTTTAAAAAAGGAGGGATTTCTCCTAATATTTGAGTAGGGGATGTTTTAGGAATATTCCTTCCTTTAATAGTTTTTTATGAAAACCCTAAAAAACCTAGGTATTTTAAATGACTAGATGAATTTTAACAAAGCTTTCATAATTATAGGTAAGAAACTAGAAATTCCAAGCAAATACGATAAAAATGATGATACCCCTTGACAAATCCATAGTTAAAAAACCTAGATTTTTGTTAGAGAACCCTATGCTTAGCTGTAAAGAATAATGGTAGTGATTTGAAAGAAATGTGAATGACCTAGAAAAATATCAAGTTTGTATGCATAGAGGTTGGTAATGGCAGATTTAATGCATTACTTTAGTGATGGAGGGCAATTCTTGCATTGTGTTTTCACTTAGGTGTCTAGTGCATGAGATCACTCAGAAGCAGAGTTCTTACTTTAGTTTGCAAATGTTAACAATGATCCAAAAAACCTAATTTTATATTAATAAGTCATGCAATAAATTTTAAAACTAGTGGTGGTTGGATAAACAATGGGAAAGTGGGTTATCAAAGTTATTTTGCAATTTTGAAAGTTTCAAAATTGTATTTTGATTTTTGATCTCTGCTTTCCATTGAGTGGATTTTTTAGAGGTAGGAAATTCCTTAAAAGTGAGTATCATAACTCCAGTTACATTTTGTAACTTTACAAAGTTAGAAAAGTGTATCAAAAGTTCTAATTCCTATAGGGTTGGGATGAAAGGCAAAAAAATAGAGTTCATTTTGCACTTTACAACTTTGCAAAGTTACAAAGTGTAACCAAACCTTTGATTCCCATGGGGTAATATTGAACGATAGAAAGTAGAGTTTGTGTTGCACTTTGTAACTTTGTAAATTTGTAAAGTGTAACTAGAGTTCCAATTCTTGCTAATAGGTAAGACCAAAAAGTAGAGTTTTGATTGTATTTTACAACTTGTAAAGTGCAACAAAAATTTTGGTTTCTACCAGGCATTGGGTAAGTGGGAAAGTAGAGGTTTGGGTGCACTTTACAAATTTTCAAACTGCTTCCACTTGGGGTCTTGAAAAAAGGTATTAGGTCACTTTTAAAGCTTTTCTCAAAAAAATTATGGGTCTCCCTTAGCGTATAAAGTGTTTTGATATTTTTGGCACAAAATTATCAACACATATCAACTCGTAATAATATAAAATAGTGCCAAGTCCATTGAGGGTGTTGAATCTCAATCATAATTATCAAACAAGCCAAGTGCAGTAGCAGATATAAAGTTCAAATGTTGTATCTTGGTAGGGTCAGTGCATGAATAGTTTGTTTGCATGGCATATTCACCTCAAATGCATATCAAGTTGAAGTATCTATCAAAACAATTCCATCGAGGGTGTCAAATCTCAATCACACTAATAAAACAAGCCAACTATAGTAGTAGATAAAAGCTCAATCATTGTATATTGATAGGGTTAGTACATGAATAGTGTGTATATTTTAAAAATGTATCTATGATTTGGTGCATTTGCTTAACATATGCACCTTAAATGTGTCTCAATATAAAGTATTTATCAAAATGTAACCTTTGATCTATAAAATATGTGTAATATATATCACAAATCTAAAAAACTATGCCTCAAATTTGTGCCAAATGTTAGAATTTTGTCCCAAGTGTATATCTAAATCATATAAGCTGAATCAAATTTTGCCAATTTTGTCAAATCTATGCATGTGGAATTATGTCTGTATGACATGCCCCTAATAATATGGCCCCTTTTGGAGGGGAGGGAAATGAAAAAGTGATAGCCACCTTATCTCAAAAGGATAATATGTCTATGTTGTACAGTGTGAATTATGTAGTAAAGAAGCATATACTAGTATCTTATTGAAATATATATATCAATGAAGCTTATGGTATGCATACATACTAAGCTATAGGATGCATGATGTGTGTCATGACAACATATAGAAGATACAATCCTTAAAACTAATCAAGCACACATGCAAGAGTACTCAAATGTCATGCAAAGAGGGCTCTAAGGAGACCGAAAATAAGAGGCATGTTCAAATGTCACACACTCAAGGTGAAGACATACACAAATGTCCACACACTAAAGAAACAAGCACTACTCAAGGAATTGTGGCCAACAATCAAGGAACATATTCAAATGCTCTACAAGCAAGACAAAGAATTAAATAAGAAGTACTCTCAAGTAAGCCATGTGAAGAGATGAAGTAAATGAAATATAATCAACTAGTATAAGCATTTCATACCAGTCTTTGCATACATATGTTAGTAAAATGTTATTTAGAATAACATATCAAGTATAATGTGTAAGATAACAACATGAGTATATTCATGTGTAAATTTTAGTACATAAGCTCAATGTGATAATGGAAATGATCATAAAAAATAGAACATGTGTCAATCTTTATCATATAGAAGCAAGATGCCCCCCATGTAGTATGTCATGAAGGAAAGGGAAAGGTCTAACATCTGCATGCTCATGTGTCATAGATCTCATGTATGCATGTATCACACTCAAGTACCTATGAAACATATATGTGTATAGAAATAATATGCTATCTACTAACATAAAGTAAACAACATATGCAAAAAATCTAGTATACATGTGAAATGTTAAATATTTTGTATTTTTATTTTATTTGAAAGTTTTTGTATGCTATTAATTTTTTTTTTTAAAATTTATTTATTTATTTACTAGGAATATTTAAAAATAAAGTGCTAACCAATGATCCCATTTAAGGGATGATCATAGGGTGATCTATAATATAAATATGGTACAATAAATTGGTCATGCTGCCAAAGATATGTATGTGTGCTAAATATGGAATTGGAGAACTTGTAATACTTTGCATGTGCCTCATAGGAATATATGCTCAGAATATAATATAAGGTATAATTATTTATGGAAGCCATTGTTTAATACTTTGTGATTTCTTTAGTGTAATAGTGTGTCTTTGCACCTATTCTAAAACATGGTGCTTTGTTGTTAATAACGGGTTAGGACATGGAGGTGTTAATGAGTATCTTGAAGAGTCCATTATAGATTTATGATGCAATGGTCTCTCAAGTAGAGGTTGCCTATGAAAGGGGATTGCTTTTTTCAAAATATATTCATATTGAAACCCTACAATTGTAATTACCATGATAACATGAATATATTTAAGACACCCATACACTATGGAAATTATCACACATAGCTTATGAATCCAAATATTTCTCAATAATATATCAAAGACTCATGTATGCCTAGTATAAATGAAAATTTTCTGGTCACAAGTGTTGGACCCACCTATAAAGGTAAATCAATCTAAAAAAAATCTATCGTGTCTTCCCATCAAATAATTTGACCATTTTAGTTGAATAGAATAAATAATATTTTGTGTATCCCAAATGTGTGAGTAATTTCATGGTACATACATTCTCATTAGAACCATTATTAACCATAACATTATATATAGGCTAATGATCAATATGTGCCCTAATAAATAAATAATGAAGATATGAGTCATCATCAATAATCTTGTTATCATTAAATGAAATATAAGGCCTCTAAACCATAGGAGACATATCACATATAAGTGCACCAATAGTCCCATCTAATGGATCCCCATGATTTTTTGGAAGAGAATGTGCATGGTATTCCATTTTCACTTTTGGCATTTCTTTAGAATGATCTTGTAATGGATTATTGAATATATTTTTATTTTGATGATCACTATGTTTGATCCTAAATCCATTGGAGAATCCTTAAAGGTGAGTAAATCACTATCAATAAGATCTTGTATCTTATGATTCAACTTAAAACACATATTTGTAGAATTCCCTACACATTGGTGATAGTCACAATAATCATTGGCATCATACCCTTTTTATAGAGGTTGACTCATTAAATACCATAAGAGGGAGAGAAATGAGATGACACTTCACAAGCTTCAAAAGTAGTGAAGCTAAAGACTCAAGTAATCATTTAAATTATCTGTTAGGTGCATTAGATACGATAATCTGATTAGGTTATTATGACACTATAATAACCATGGTGGTTGTTTCCATTTTAGCATTAGTAAGTTTGATCTTATAGCTTTGTTTGATATGAAACTTGGTATTGGATGTAGTTAATGTGTTTACTACATACTTAAACTTATTTAATGAAATAAGTTGCATTTATCTATCTCAAACAATATTTCATAAGTCATCAAAAGATTTAAACTTCTTGAAAACAATAAACACATGTAAGGGAACAAGTAAAGTTTGGTTAAAGATACCTTGTAGCTCTTTATTTGCCATTAGATTTGTCAGTTTATCCAAATTTGTCTTATAACTCAAGACATATTCATTAATAGGCTCATTGGTCCTTGTTATATCTTGTAAGTTTGTGCATATGACATATTTTATGTAATTTTGATTGAAAAATGTGCTAAAAACTAATCTGGCAAAGACTTGAATGCTCTTATGGATTGTATTGGTAAATCATTTAACCATCTCAAAATATAGTCCTTTAGACTTATTGGAAATAATTTGGTCAAAATTTTATCATTTGAATCATAATCAAGTCATGTTACATATATAGATTGAATATGTTTCAGGATCACCCTTGCCATCATAAAGTGTGAACTTGGGTACAAAAAAACTAGTTGGAAAAGGGAGCAAAGATATTTCAGGTGCTAGAGGATTATACAAGACTCTTGTGAATCAATAACATAAGTTGATTTTATAACATTTTACTCAATTTTGGTAACCTTATCTTTCAAATCTTTCATAACTTGTAAAAGAGTGTGCATCGTAGACCCATTACGATTTTGACTTAAATTTTGAAAAATCATCAAAGGGCATGAAAATACCACTTGTGTTGATGTAGGTGCTAGAGGATTATACAATACATATTATGAATTAATAACGTGAGTTGATTTTATAAAATTTTACTCAATGTTGGTAACCTTAGCTTCTAAATCTTGTATAACTTGTAAAAGAGTGTGCATAGTAGACCCATTGGGATTTTGAGTTGAAAATTGGAAAATCATCAAGGGGCATGAAAACACCACTTGTGTTGAAGGCATTACAATTGGTAATATAGTTAAAGTATTTATTATTCCTATAGAAGATATATAAATAATTGTACCATCTAAGGGTTCCTTATTATTAGATGTGGATGCACTAGCCTTAGCATGGTTATTGATTTCTTCTTGTGTAACATGTAAGAATGCATTAATTAATTATTTATTTGTATTTAAATGGTTTATTAGAGATGATTTATCTTCCATTTTGAAATGATATTTTTTTATATTTTTAATATTTTATAAATACAAACAAAGATGCCATAAGGAACGAAAATTCAAACTTGTAAGTTACTATAATCAGAAAACCTCTCAAGTTGAAAACCTTTGAGAAAGCTAGTAGTCACATGAGATCAAAGCAAGGAGTAAGCTACTCAAAAAATTAGGTCAATTAATGAATTTAAATTCTACTAATATTTTGATAATAAATATTGAATCTAAGTATATGCCAAGTATAGAAATAAATATATATTTTATTAGGTCCACTATTCATGATTTTTTCAAATCATTGTGAATTCATTTGACAGATCAAAAATACCTTGATTCATAGAGATTTTATTATTTTATTCATAAATGGTGATCTAAATTAATATAAATTTTATTTTTTATTTTTCTATAAATTTTATTTATTATATAGATTCTATTTATTTTTGATTCGAATCTCATACCAGTTCTTTCATATGGAATAACTTTGTATGCCACTTCAATTGCATCTCTCCAAATCGTAAATAAGGGTTGTTAATTCAATGGTAGAGTACTTACATTTTAAGTGCAACTAAGGTATTTTACACATTTGGATGAAGACAAAATTATATCCATAATATCGATAAAGTTAGTAAGACTATGACTGATCTTGAAAAGGAAAGAAATGGAAAAAATAACATGCCATTCTAACAATATTGACTTGATGAGACCATATTTTATTTATCTGATTTTATCAGAAGCATAATTTATTCAAGGAATCAAATTTATTGGAAAATTTATCCAATATTCTATTAGATATTCTATGTTATTTGAATAGTAACTTTTGATATTTTGATAATATCAATATGAAGGATAAATTATAATTAGCTTATACGCTAATGCACAGGTAGATATAAGAAATGCAGGTGTAAAAATAGACTGTATGTTGATTTTGATCTAGTCATCATATTTTGAAAATTTGCTTTCTATTAGCACAAATACTTGTGTTTCCCTGTGGACACTTACATCAATATTATTACCTATACTTCAACACATTTGTCATGTATGGAACATTGACTGCTGACTAAAAATTCTACCTAGATATTTTTGGGTTTTTTGTTGCCTTTCAATTTATGTATTTATATCATGTGCATAGGCTCTTGATATCATTATATAACTCAAACCTTAGATCCTCCTCTTAAGTATTTTCAGCTTGCCAAAAATGGGTAAGTGGGCTCATAAAGTCAAGATAACCTCTAGGACCCCTCTATCAATGATCGTTGCCTACACATCTAGTACTCTGAAGAGGGATTCAAACATATGTAGTTCTCCCCTATGTGTTGGCTTGTGTGTGAACAATAGTGTAAAATGTTATATGGAAGTGCATGTAGTGATATAAATTATAACTTGAAAAATAATACTGATGGGTTATTATTTGAATGTTTCAAGTCCATAATATGATTACTCCTATGACTAATATAGAAATATGGAAGAATAGGGTAGTAGAATTTAGTTGTGCAATTGATTGGATGATCTTGAATAGGTGTTTTCTTGGTATTTTTAAGATGAATAATGAGTTGGATTTAACTTGTATTCATACCACCTCTTTTGAAAATATCCTCATGTAAGATAAATTAAAAATTAAAATATAGTGAGATAGATGGATTTGAAACAAGGATCCAAGAAAAAACTATAAGTGATAGGCAGAAGGCATAGATGCCTACAGTAATGGTTGGGTTTGTAAAAATCCTCCACTCCCTTGCCTATGGTATGGCACTAGGATAGTTTTTAGCTAGTGTGTCGATGAATCAAGGTTTTGGTTTTTCCTATAGGGATGTTGCTTACCCCAAGACCTCATCAGCTTTAATTTTAACATCTCTTAGTTTGTAAATTATGGAGAAATCAAATAAAGTACTTGCAGTAGATATTTTCTAAGGTAAATTGTTTAATCTCTAAATTTAAAGGTTATGTAGTTATTTATAGATTTAATGGATTTTGGCCTCAATCAAAAGATTTGACATAATGGTTTGAGGATTTTTGGACTAAATATTGTGCAATCCATCTTTGCTCTAAAGGGTTTTTCATAGTCCAATTTTTTGAACCTAAGGATTATCAAAGAATTTTTTAGGAGGGTTTATGTTTTTGGGGAAGAACTGAGCTCTATTTTACCCCCTAGTTCATTGAATTTTATCCCTCAATAATGCTTGTGTTCAAAATGTCCAATTGCATTCAGCTTCTTAATCTCCTTCTTCTATTCTATCACCCCTCAATTTGTGAAGCTATTAGTAACTTGCTTGTAAGATTCATCAAGATGGACCTCAAGTGGTATAATAAAGTATTATATACCTATTCACATATTTTTCTGGAGGTTGACCTTAACAAAGGTCTCCTAGATAGAATCTAGTTGAAACAAGATAATTCCCATTGGCTCCAAACCTTGGAATATGAAAACACTACCTTTAGATATCATATATGCCACCAAACTAGCCATTTCCATGGGGTTTATTCTCATGCAAGTCAAAAAACAAAAAGGATCAATCTCCTCAACCTAAAGGCTAGAAACAATTTTAATGCTCTAATCCAATAAAGGGTATGTAAAAAACTAAATATGGCACATGAAAGAAATAAAGTTTAGATTTTATTGGAGAACTGACAATGGTAGATCCTTCTTTCCAAATGACATATGTAGATAATGATACAGGGGGTTGATATGAAGAGGTCACATGAATCTAAATCTTCTAGATCTGATAAGGATCAACCCTTATTTGAATCTCAACACAATGATGTGATTATGATAGTTAATGTTAGCCTAATGTATATTGGTAACCCAAGGTGCTAGACTGAGGTTCAAAAGAAAAAGAACAAAAAGGGTTGTCTTATGAATACAGGATGTGGCCATTTTTGATTTCTTTCCTTTTTTTCTCCTTCATTTTTCTCTTCCTAGAATTTTATTGTATTGGCCTACTTTGCCTAGTGTAGTTTGGCTTTTGGGGGTGTGACTCTTTCCACCCATATTTTTTATATGACTAACATTGTACTATATTTTTTTTATCAATTAAAATGCACTTTTTAATCAAAAAATGTTCCTTATGGAAGGGTTATTGAAAACTAATAGGTCGACCTTTACATATTGAAATATTTGTAAATTTGAGTATTTAAAAGTCATGGATACTTACATTGGAGAATGGACACTAGCGTCGATGTTATTGTCTAAGTCTAAATGAAAATATTATTATATGCATCGATACCTTAGAATGGGGATTGAAGTAGTGTCTTTATTTCCCAATTATAAATATTCTTGGATTTTTAGGAAATAAAAGGAAATGTCATTTTAAGGTTTATGATGTTAAGGGCCTTGTCTAGGTTTGGAAGGTACCTTACAACATATGGATGTAATAGGTATCTAATTGTTGAGGCATATATACATTATCTCTTTAAGATTTTAAATTATGACCATGATATATTTGAGGATCTACTATCAATACTAGAACACTCTTACCTCAATCCAATATATTGCTTTCAAAATATTCCTTATATGTTATGTATAAATGCCATCCTCCCCACCACCCAAGTTGAGGTACAAATGTATATCATGGTGGGGTTCAAAGTTGAGGTGAGAATATATATCATGGTGTTATCTAATGTTGAGTTGAGAATATATAACATGGTGCTATACCTAGAATCTTGTCTTTTTCATATGAATCAATGAGGTTTTTTATCCAGGATCAAATCTAGGGGACAACACAATAAGTGTTAGGAACTAATTTATTATAATAAATTCATACTCTTATTTAATAAATTACCACAAATTTATAAGAGTAATAAATAAAAATTTATTCCCTATTAATGGTTCAATCGTAGTTGGTAATAAGGGTAGGATTGGAAAGAAGGATTGGACTCCTCCCCCTGTAGGTTGGTTCAAGTTCAATTTCAATGGAGATTTTTATGGAAACCCAAGAGCTTCAAGGGTAGGTTGTATCATCCAAGATTGAAGTAGATCCTTCATTTGATCTATGTCTAGGAAGATTCAAGATGGGATAAATAATGAAGTGGAAGCTCAAGCACTTGCAAATGGGATCGATCTTATAAGCCAGTGTGATATTCTAAATTTGATTATGGAAGGTGACTCGTATATCATTTTATCATCTTTGAAAAAAAAAGAGGCCACCTCTTGGCACTTAAATAAAATCTTGGTGAATACATGGATGAACTTGGAGTCTTTTTATTCTTTTGATTTTAATCACTATTTCTAAAAAGCTAACACAGCTACAGACTTCTTGTCAAATTATGGCATAGATCAAGTGGAAGCTTACAGGGTGGATAATGTGCGAGCATCTTGGGAAGATTTCCCATCCATATCTTCAATCGATTTTGAATAACCTCTTTTATCTGTTATATCCTTTTGTATTTCTTTGTTTACAAAGTAATTTCAAAAGTGACTAGCTTTTTTAGTGAGGATCTTGTTTAGTAGATTTATCATTGGTGAAACTAGTTTGGAAGATTTTAGCCATCGTCACCCTATCATTTCCTAGCCAAAATCACTCATGATGTGGCTTACTCTTGGGAAGGATTGCATTAATGATGTAGGGATGGTATTATTAGAAGGGATGAAAGTTGATTTCAGAATGAGGGAGCCACGAGACTTCCATCATGTGGCATTATGTTTTGGCACCCCTAGTTATTTTTAGTAGTTTGAAGAGAATGGTTTTCCACCACTTTTCCCTTTGTTGGTGTTTGTGGAGGTTGAGGTTCTTATAGCTTCCCATGGAGAGCATAACTAAAATTGCCTTGGCAACATCTTGCATATATGGTGGTAACCAAGCATGAGAGATGGGATTTGATGGATAAATTTTGCATGCATGACTTAAGCATGTTTTTTAGTTATCAATGAAGGAGATTTTTAGTGATATCATAGATATTCTTGGGTAGGAGTTTCTATCATAGGGAGATCATTATAGGATCAATTTAGATATTGCAATGGTCTTTGCTTCAAACTTGATGTTTTTGGTCTTAGAATTAGACATGGTAGCACAGGTGGTTACTTTCTACATGCACCCAAAACTTTGTGTTATGTTAGTTAATAAAATTTTATTGCATGATTTGTCTCCTCTCCCTAATTTGTTATTTTTAGGAAAGGATGGATTGGGTTTGGTTCTAGATGTGGTGTTCAGAACGCTTGAGACACAGTTTATGCTCCTTTTTGGGTTCATGGAAGACTTTAACAATTAGGTCAACTTGAATGATCTAAAGGAAGGGAAGTTTTTTTCTTTACCTCCCATGTCATAGCATCAAACATGATCCCTAGAAATAACACAACTGTGTGTATGTCATCATGAAAAGAGTTGAGTTGAGGTGGTGAATAAATTGGTCAAATAGATGACTAAGGGGTAGATTGTTGTACCCCAATGGTATAAAAAATCTTTGTTTGAGGAATCTAAGTTGGACATACCTGTAGTCACCAATACCTTGTTGGTGTCTATTTTTGAATGAAAATATCTAAGGAAATAAGTGAAATGTGAAGTCTTGGGTGAAACGGAGGATAATGTATACAAAGGACATGAGATCATCTTCTTAAATGATATAGATGATGAGATTCACATCGGGTTTAACTTCTGAAGCTAGTCTGTGCCCACTTATCTAGTCTTGCTATTCTGATCTATGGTAAGATATCTTTTTGGTTTCTATTGGTTGTTTCTGGTCCCTTGTAAACCATTGTTTTTTTGGTGTCTTTTGCTTGGCTAGTTATTGACAGCCGTGTGTTAGTTTTTCCATATCTAGGTATGTGCCTACGAGATGGTTGTTATAAAACTCCTTTATTTTAGGTTGGGGGGCATAATATAAACCCTATACTTATCTAAAAAAATAAATATAAATTTATTGCAAGATAATAAGAGAATTTATAAAAATAAAGTAATCTCTCTCGAAGAGACGTCAACTATCTACTTTAAATTTTAATAGAGAAAACCCTTGTCTTATAACTAAATAAAACTAGTAATAGTAAATTGTTTTAAAGTTAAACAAAGCTAATAACAATTACTCAACATATATGGACATGCAAATATGAATTTTATATAAATGTTAAAAAAATTATTAATATCCTTTTAACATGTATAGGCATGCATATAGGATAAATCCCAAGAATAAGTGATCTAGTAAAAAAAGAATTACTAATAATACCCAACTGGATTGGGCCACCTTGTCGGGGTTAACTTTTATGGGTATTCTATGATTTTCTATTATAATATATTTCCACAAAGCTCATCTCACCAACTATAAGTGTGCACTACTAAAGCAGTATGGTGAGGCTTTCTGAGCTATAAGAAATGCCATAAAACTATCATTTATGTTATGTTAATTTTTTTAGAAAATTGTTACTTTCTGAAGATAAACCATTACTCTTATCTAGTGCTCTTCAGTCATTATCAAGATTAAAATTTAGATACGTGGAAGTAATTATAAGATACATTAAATAGGTGTATTTGACTTGCATTTGAACGAGACTTGGGATACTAAGACATGCATTTAGAAGCATTTAAACTAGACTTAAAGTAATAAGGCATGCATTTAAAGGTATTTAAATGAGATTTGTTTTAAATTATGAATTTACATAAAAAAAGAAATAAAATTCAAACAAAAAATATATACAAATCTTACAACTAATCAATCATTATATTAATTGACCACTTATATTCTAACATCACCTTTATATTGACATAAAAATCATGATTTAAATGTTTAACTAAACCTACCAATCAATATATTTTATTTTTTTAATTTTTTTAATCAATTAAATTTTGGAATCCTTGAAAAGAACTTGAAAAAATGAAGGACAACACATTTTATCTAGGAAAAGAGTACCTTTAATGGAGATATGAGATATGATATTCTTAACTTAAGGATAGATGCCAATCTGAAATTCTAGAATTTTCCTTCACCCATATAATTAGAGAACATTAACATTGGAACTTTATTTTTATTGAATGGAAATTACATCATTGTCATGTCATTTTATAATACCCAATAAAAAGAGAATAAAAATTGAATTAAATGAAGATTTAACATTTAAAAATTAATTTACATATTATTATTATTTGATGAAATATATCAATATATTAACTAAATAGAAATATACAAATAATTCACAAAAAAATAAAGGTGGTATAAAAGCATGCCACATCACACTAGGCAAAGCCTATGAGCAAAATCAAAAGTACCATAATCTAGGCAAAGCCTAGAAATAAGTCACAATGTCATTAAAAAAAGATAACTTTTATACAGCAAGAGCAAGGCCATAAGGTGGACAATCCATATCATTAGGAACCCAATCTGATCTTGGTAAGTCATTGCCATCTGGAATAGGTTCCCATCTAGTAACTTGGGTAGTGTTTATGTCATCATCTTCTAATTGTGTTTGAGGGGGTGAAATGGATAAAGAAAGCCTGAGGAAATTATCCAACATATCTGTTTGGTCTCCAGGTGGTGCCCCCCAAGCATCTGGGCATGGAAGAGGAGGAAGATCACCCCAGCCATCCTACCCAATAGGGGAAAGAGGTGGTGGCTACCACCCTCACTGCTACCCAAGAGGGGAAATGTGTTGGTATAGGGTGCTGCTACGAGAGCAACACCTGAAATGGCTATGATGATGCCCACCATGAGGTGGCTGAGGCACTCTATCATCTAATCTAGGATCCCTAGGTGGAGAAGGCAGAACCTGATCCATAACACAAGGAGCATCTCCCTAATGGGAGAGGATATCTTGAGTATGCCCAAGCTCTATAGCCATTTTATTGGATTGGACTTGAATCTACAAAAGAATATTAGAGATGATAAAATTATTGTGTAAAACAGAAACATTACAATCAATAGAAACATGATTAAATATAGAATTATTTCTTTATTTCCATATCTAAAAGAGAATCTCCACTCTGAAAGTATGTTAGACTTGAGTGTATTTTAAGGGCATCATAGTTTTGTCTCTAAGGAGGATATGCTTCCAAAGGAAGAATTTGGGTTTAAAAAGCCTAAAAAGATCATGAATCCAAGTCCAGACACTTTAAGAGTTAGAACAATACTAGAAGAGATGAGGAAATGTTTCAAGGTGGCCACATAAGGGGAAATTAGGTAGGTGGACTCTAAGTTGGATGAGTTTTCTAACAATAGGCAAGCCTTTATGTAGTATACAACAAGTAAAATAAGCAAGCTTAGGCTCCACACAAGCCCCCCAAATAGTGTTGAAGAGAAATCACCATGTTTTAATAGATGAGGGTACCCCCAATGGGCATTAAGCTTATCAACCATGAGCAAATGGGGGGTGATCCATTCATAATCAAGTTGAAGAGTGTAATTATAAAAAGGGGTCTCGACATACCATTGCTAGTCTTTCCACTATGGCCGAGTGGAATGGACTAAGATTTTATGGAGCATGGAAGCTAGGATGACATTGAGGATCTCTTGATAGGACTCTTAGTTTGCATTGGCTAATTAAAATTTAGCTTTCACCTCCTCCCAAGATAGCCAAGAGCATGATCACCTATAAAAGATATCCTAGATGGTATGAATTATTTTATAGTAAATATTGAGAGCATTGACCTAAGGGACTTCTACCAGGGGCATTTCATTATCAGAGAAAATGGGATATCACTAGAGAGAATGGGAGTTAGCAGAGAGCCTAGTCTAAAAACTGGAGCCATTCTAGATCAGCCATGGTTTAATCTTTTCCTAGGCCTTTCATATGGTTTTATCCGTAAAATATACTGTGATTTGGACAAGAGACCGAATAAATAGTAAATTAGGGAAGCTGAGCCCTTTCTAGGCCTTATTTCCCTTAGGAAAGCTTGAGGAGATATAGTGTTTGAACAACACCTTCCAAGCTTCTTGGCCTTCAATGGCCTGCATAATCCATTTGACACATAAGACAATCCTTTTTTGGTTTATGTCAATGAGCCCCATCCCTCTAGCATCATGCATGAGGCAACAATATTCCCAAGACACCTTATGGAATCCTTTACCTTGTAGGGAATTGGCACAAAGGAAATATTTGAGTAATTTCTCCAACTTTTGGTAAGATTTTTTAGAAGGAAACCAACATGGCAAGTAGTACAATGGGTGGATGCAAGAATTTTTTAGTAGATTTAAAATTTTCTTACTAACAAAAGAGACTTGATCACATGGTATTCTAGCTTCTTAGCAACTCTATCAACAACATATTACTATAATAAAGATGGTGAGGCATTAAAATCAAATGGGATGCCAAAAAATTTAAATATATTATCATGTTGGATCCACTTCTAACTAAATTTAGTAGCCCACACTATGAAGGGAGGTACAATTATCTATAGAAACAAGTTTTCTACCATTGGATGTTGGAACCAGAGGCCAGGCAAAAGGCATCAAGGCACTATAATGCATTGTCCACGTTGGTTTCATCCTTAATGAGAGTAAGGAAGGAGTCATTTAAAAAGTGACCATTGAGTAGTTACATATATTTGTATGAGTTCACAACATCAGGAGGGAGATAAATTCCCTAAACAAGGCCCATAACTTGGGCACTGTTAAAAATATATCCAAAACCCTTAGCTATAAGCACATATAAGGTGGGAGCCAATGGGCACCCTTGAAAAATATAATTGAACAAGCTAAATTACTCAGAGATGACTCCATTAATGGAGAGGACATTTGAGGCATCTAAGAAGAGCATCTGAATGGTTTGGATGAATATGGGCCCAAAGCCTAGAGCTCAAAGCATGGCTATAATAAATGGCCATTTGATGTAATCATAGGCTTTTTCAAAGTTAATTTTGATGAACTTAGCCTATTTCTTAGATCATCTAGCCCAATCCATGCCTTTCTAGATAGTAATGATGTTATCCAAAATATAAGAACTTTTGATGAAACCCATTTATTTTAGACGCACAATGAGAGGCAATATATTATGTAACCAAATTGACATAGCCTTGGTAATGAACTTATATGAGACATTCAAGAGGGTGATGGGCCACCAATTGTAGATCAAATCAGTATTTCCCTACTTAGATATGAATTTGATATTTCCTTTATTTATATTTTTACCTAGAGAATTCTTGTGAAATACTTCTTGATAAACCTTATGCAAATCACTACCCACAAGGTCCCAAAGATATTTATAGAATTTAAAAGATTTTTATAGAAACCATCAATGATAGGATCTTTATCATTATCCATTTTATACATTGCTTCATGCAAATCATCGACAGTGAGGGGCCTATCATAAACCACCCACTGGGCAGGAGTGAGTTTGCATGGCACCACCTAAAGGCATTAATTAAGGGTAGTTTCATGCTTAGTTTAACATTGATTAAGATTTGAACACGTATTGATAATTGTGGACAAAATATTTCACTATCTATGGAGTCTCTGTGAGTCTATTGCTAGCCTTAGAAATGACTTGTATTTGTTGCTTTGAGTTCTTAGCTCACAATACTTGGAAGAACTCTTCAAATCTTTATCCCCTATCCTAAGCCAATAAAGCTTGGATTTGACTTGGGATCCTCAAGAATTGTAGTTGTCTTCAATATGAATGTGTTGTCATAAGGAAGTAACTCTCACTTGAAATATCTCATTAAAGGGATCTTTTTCCAGGGCTAGAGTTGTGTAGCTCAACTCTAAGGTGGTAGCAAAGTAAGAGTGTCTCCAAATTTTAGCAAGATGGTGGCCATAGATCCATATAAATTGGGAGGCTCTTATAATGACATCATCTCACTGGATAATCCAACTATATTATTGCGAAGGACATAGGTCTAAATTCCAAACTCTCCTAATGTGTGCCACTATGGGCCCATGCTTGAGTAAAGAGGTGTTAAGGAAGAATTACATTTTATGGACTTTGGGTTTCATGAACTGGCATGTCACTCAAAACCAAATAGGGAAGTGATAAAAAATCCCAAAATCTAGTAGCACTTACACCAGAGGAAAAAATCCATTATCAAATGAGAAGTACGGTTGGGTGGACGTCATTGCCCTGTCTAGATAAAATAAAGATAAATAATTTTTCAAACTATAATATGAACATTGAATTTCAAAAACTAAATTGTAATAATTAATTAATTTGATATTGAATAATTAAAAAGGTAAATACTATATACTTTATAGGATAATAATTAAAATTTTATAAATTTTTAATTAAAATAAAAAATTAAAATGTGATATTAAAAAATGATAAGTTTTGTATCAATAAAACTACATTTTCTATATTCTAAATAGTTTTTGGAAATGATTAAAAAAATAGATTTGTAAAGGAGAAAATTATGTGATAGGGAAAATAGATTTTAATTAAATTGTAACACAAATATTCAATTATAATTAATTAAGTTAAATAATATGTAAAAAATAATTCAAGAGGATTGGGGCTAGTGGCAGAAAATAAAGAATTTCACAATATTATTTTAGTTTTAATTTTACGGGTTTTTTTATACTTAAAAAATTAGTTATGTGATACTTGAAGATATGGGTCAAAATTCTCCATGTAAACCATATAAAACACACCCCACATATTATGGACCCAAGCCCAACTCCATGTTCACTTTAAAATGTGTCCTAAATTTACCTAAAAAACTAGCCCCAAGATAGTTGGGACTATTGATAGATGTTTTATCTTATTTTGAATAATTGATCTAAACAAATATAAAATTATGAATATTCAAATTTCAAAAAGTATATCAATAATCACACAAAACTAAATGTTGCCTATGATTTAATACACATGTTAAATATAGAAATGACCAAGCATCTAAGGGATAAAAATCACTTGGCTAGATATAACTCTATTTTGTTCATTGTATTCTGCTGCAGTTGTCAAAACAAATTTGTAATGGCTCTATATTGATTTAAATTAGGAAACAAACTATGAAATTATTTAAGACATTTTTAGTGATGCATAATTTCTTACGGCTACTAAAGTCATCTACTATGTACTAGAATTATCTAGGATGACTATGTCAGTCTATATCTATTCAAAATTATGTGCCTATAGTTGTAGATGTATTTTATATGTTGAGTCACCTTTAGTCCTATAAAAATAATCATGACTTCCCTCTCTTTGATCCAAACCCTATCTTTTCACTCTTGTGATCAAGGAAACCTGTAAAAATGGGTTAGTGGATTAGGTTCGACCAACCTCACCCAATCCTAAATGATAAGTCAAGCATTGCCTACATTATCAATACTCCAAACAAAGCTCAAATCATATATATTTCTCCCACTAATATGTGTTTATTCCAATTCATGTGGATATAATTTTAAGTGTTGTTTTTCCTATGTCTTCCTTTAATATAAGCATGTATAATATATATCTTTAAAAAAACATATTTTTAATTGGTAGGCTAGGTGTAATATGTTGTAAGTGTGCCTTTTGTTGATCAATGAATACTTATCCAAAAATACCTATAATGGATTTTTAATTGGCATGAAAAACCAACACAAAAAATTCCAAACATGTAAAATAAATATTCCCATAAAATTATTTTGATCCAAAGCAAGCTCGAAAGATATGCTGGGACATTTTCAGTGATTTTTTATGATGTTAATAACTAGATCCATCTAGAACTATCCCAAATAAATTTAAAATTTAGATATAATAAAAATAGGTCCAAGAATATTCATGATAGAGTAAATAAAGATTAAAATATTAAAACATAAGACTTTGTAATTAATTAAAGTAGAGAAGTAGACAAGAGACCAAGATAAATGTGCTAATATGTTCCCTATCTACAACTGAGGATCTATATAGGTAAAGTTATATGAAAATAATTTTATGAACAAGGCTTGTACCAAATTTAGGTATCTACAAATTCCTCCCCTTTAATATAGTATTTAAGTGTAATAATAAATATTGGTTTAAAAGGGATAAAAGAAAGTTTAAACTTGCGAGGGAAATTTTAAGCTTAAACTTATTATTACCCCAATGCTTCATAATATCCATGTACACCTATAGGAAAATATGTACATATTCAGATACATTATTATCCTAATAAAAAGGAGTATAGTAATATTATAAATCAAGATATAATCAAAGAGCAACTATACCTATATGTATATGGTACTATACCGCTCACAGAGTATGCTCATGTTGTGACAAGTGGAGACATTGTGGGTCTCAAATGAACCAATCCATATGGAGAAGGTACTTTTAATCTTATTCTCTTCTTGTCAATATAATTGAAAAATATTCTAAGCATTGTCTATAGAAGTGGAACACCATACTAGGTTTATATCCAAAGGTGCAACACTATACTAAGATTATATGTAAAGGTGGAGATCATATTAGGTTTGTATGTAAAATTACAACCTCGTAATGGGTTCATATATAAATTTGAATATAATAAATAAACCATTAAAGATAATTTTTATATTTATAATTATACCTTTGGTAATTTCATTACAAATGTGAAAATATAAAAACTACAATAGTGTGCCTATGAATAGTGTCCATGTTCCCAATGTGATCCAATTGGTGTCAAAATGTGATACATAATTACATAATTTATCATTCAATATTCTCAATTTAATAACTTTTAATCCTTGAGTTATGTAGCATATGTGACATATGCATTAAATATGTATGAATTTACGTATATTTGCACTATAATATATCATAATGTATGTCATGTGTATCATGACATGTCTTAGATTGTATATAATTATCTCATTATTTTTTTGAATATGTTAATTTAACCCAATATAAACCATGTGAATCATTTAATCTTATATTTTAACCTAATATGAACCAATTTAGACATTTGAACCACTCTTAACAATAGAACATCTGAACCACTGTGAACATATAAACCAATCTAAATAACAAAACCAATATGAACATTTGTACCAAAAGATAAATCCCAATATATGTCCCAATTTTGATATGAGGGATGAGGCTATCAAATCAATCATGTCAAAATATGTAAATAATTCATCATATAGTGTATGAGAATATAATCATGTGATGCAAATATCAGATGAGAATGGGAATGTATTATTCAAACAAGTTCTTTATGTTCCATAATTATATATGAACTTACAATCCATTTATCATATCACACATTTAGGTGAAGGCAAAATTCATTGAGTTTATGCCTCACAATGTGATTTTTAGAAATGTGAAGAATGAGTCAAAAATTGTAACCACTATTACAGTTGATAATCAAGCAAGATTGTAAATTTTGAATAGCTCTTTTATAAAACAACTTTATAAATTTGTGGTTGTACATAGAAATTGTTTGAGTAAAGTACGACATGAAAAATTTGGGTACCTTGAATATCATTCATTGCAAGGCATCTATAAACACAACATGGTGAAAGGTTTTCCAAAAATCTTTTTTAGAGATGGATTTTGATTGAAAAATAAACATAGGGTTCTTTTTCCCACATTTATAACTTAGAGGGAAAGTGACAAATTACAACTTGTTCAAATTCATCTCATGTCCTTTCCTCATGTTTCATTTCAGAACAAAAAATATGTACTTACATTCATTGATGAATTCTCTCACAGGGCTTGGATCTATTTAAAAAAAAACAAAAGTGAATTTTTTAACACTTCCAAATATTCAAATCCCTTATTGAAAACATGTCAAAGAGAAATATTTGTCATCTTAGATTAGATAATAGAGGAGCATATGTAAACAACCAGATTATCAATTTTTATCAATAAGTAGGCATTTAACTCTAGCATATTATGCCATACACATCTTAATAAAATTATTTATATGAATAAAAATATCACATACTCCACAAAATGATCAATTTCATGGTGCATTCCAAGGACTTCCTTTTATTTGGGTTGAGCCAATTCAATGTGCAGACTAAACTAAGAATCACAGTCTCTACTTAGAAGTACAAAGCATTTATCTTGAATAAAAATGGTTTGGTGTCAACCTAAATGTTTCAAATTTAGGGATTTGGATGTAATGCATGGGCACATATCTAATATGAAAAACATAAAGCTATAGAAATTAAAGGTTGTCCTTGTAATGTTTCTAGATATTGGGAAGATGTGAAGGCATTTCATCTTCTAGTTTCATGCACCACTCAAGTGTTTTACTGAAGGGATGTTTTAATCATTGAAAACTATTATGATTAAAATCCAATATATTCTTTTCCTCCTCCATTAGTTTCTACTAGTCTAGACACAACTCTTGACCTCTCTTTTGAAAAAAAAAAATAGTGTGGATGAATTCAACTTTGGGTGTATTTAAATTTTAGATGATGAACCATAAGGGGGATAAAAATCTCCTCCATTAGAGTATAACACATTGGTCCTCCACTAGTGCCAAAATTATTCCAAAATTTAACTAAAATTTTAGCACAACCTCAACCAAAATAGGTTCATAAAATTCATGATTGGGCTCCTGCCTTAGCAAGGAATCCTATAGATCCACATAAGACTACATTGTAGCATTAGATTAGTTTACTCACATGGTATAGTTGGTAATTAATTATGATATAGAGATTTATAATGAGGCTTGTGGACATCCTATATGGTGAGCATTTATGGTAGTATAAAGTCATTCTTTGAAAAATAATGATGCTTGACACTTGGTTCCACTTTCGGAAGGAAGAAAAATAGAGAGGTGTAAGTAGGTGTATCACATAAGTATGTAGCAAGAGGTTCCATTTAAAGGTACAAATATAGGCTTGTATCATAAGTTTTTTTCATAGGTTAAAGGTGTTATTTACCATAAAAAAATTTCTCCAGTTACCAAGATGAGTTACATCAGGCTTGTACTCTATTTGGATGAAACACAAAGGTGGATGTTCCATTATATGGGTTAAAAGAGTTATTTTATACAAATTTATTTTCAAGAAATTTTTTATATATCCTATTATCTTGGGTCCATTAATAGTGATAAATTTAGTTGTGTGTTGATAGAATCATCCTTTTATGGTTCGAAAATGATCCTTGAGCTTGATTTTAAAAAGGCTCATCAATCTCAGTATGTACATATTAACAAGTTTCCCTTCAACTCTAGTTTTACACTTAGTTACTCAAACCCCATAGTCTACACAAATAAAGTAGACTAGAAACTCCTTATTTTGGTCCTCTATGTCAAGGAGTTAATCATTATAGAGAGTTTCAATAAGTAGAATCATGATGTGAAAGCATGGTTAATAAATAAATTTAAGATGACCAACTTAGACTTGTTATATTACTTGGTCTTAAAATTTTACAGTATGATAATAGAATATTTGCCAATCAATTCAAGTATGCTACAACAAACTCACTCACTTAAAAATTCATTGACTCCTTATTAATATATATTAAATATTTCTATTAAGTGTTCTTCTCATTCAATTGATAGTGCATTTTATAATAAATTAGTCAAAAGTATTCTTTATTTGGCTCAAAATCATCTTGATCTATGCTTTGAAGTTGGCTTAGTGTCACAATATAATCATGACCCTTTTGATATCCTTTATCAAGAAACCAAGTGAATTATATGTTATTTTCATGATACTACTTATTATGGGATTGAGTATTCATCAAGTGAAAAAGCATCAATTATTGGTTACATCGATGCAGATTGGGTAGGTGATATGGATGATCACAATTTGAAAACATGATATATTTATCATCTTGAGATAAGCCCCATGAATTGGTATTGTAAGAAGCGGTCTACTATTTCTTTGTCTATTATGTATAAACATTATTTATGAATTATATATCACCTAAGTCTTGTATACTTGGAAAATTATATATCATGGATGTGCCTTTAGCTTCTAGACCTTTACTTCTGCCAAAGGGCTTGCATACACTATCTTTTTGTGCCTAATTTATTATCTTTAAGTCTAATTAATGTTATTTTAATGACTTAGACATTCTGTCCTACCCAAAATTCTATAAACCTACTTATCTTCCATCTCTAAAAGTTTTAGACATGTGCCTTGTTTTTAACTACCTAACACTTGTGTCCTAGTCAGGCACATAGATCGACGTAAGTGTCTTATCCTAACATAAGTGCCCAATGCCATAAATTCATTAAATTTACAAATGAAATGTATTCTAAAGGTCAGCCTAAGTGATTTAATATGAGATATTCTCCAAAGGGATTGATATAAATATAATATCAACCCTCATTCATTCCTCACCTAGAAAACCTAGAAACTCACAAGGAAACTTACCATAATCATTATATCAAGTACTCAAATGAGCAAAGATTCCCAATTTTATCCTATTTCCATATTAGTCATAGGGATATCATATATATAGGTTTGAAGTAGTGAAGGAGTATCACAATGGTTATATTTTCTAAGTTAAAAGCTTGGTCACCATTTTACGTACTTATCACACATTGCAAGATTCACACACAAGCCAATATGTAGGGGATAACTACATAAGTCTAAATCCCTCTTCAGAGTATTATATATGTAGGCATAGCTCATTGACAGAAGATTATTTAGGGTGTTTTGATACTATGTGCCCACTAACCCATTTTTTCTACATCCCCTATGAAGATGAATAACTAGGGTTAGGGTTTTGTTATTTAGTAAGGAGTGACAATATATGACCTAGATTTGAATGCACTAGAGTGAAGGTGACATAGAAACCAAAAGAATCTAGGTGGTTGCATCCATTGTTGTCAAGTATTTTATACTGGATACCTTCATTCGAGTTAGATAGTAGGGTCGATGTAATCATCCTAAGTTGATGCAAGTGTATGAGGCTAAAGAGGTACAATCTATAAAATTGAGTGATTGATCCAGAGTCCATATCCAATTTGCTTTTTACCTATTCTAGACTTAGATCTATATTAGCATAATAATTATCTAAGTATCTTATTTGTTTTATCATTACAATATCTAACATAGTTTTACTTTCTATCTTTATCATATTGGCTTAATAAATTCATTATACATTTTATTTAAGTTTTGTAAATAATTTGTTTGCTTTAGAGATAGTCTACCACCCTTGTGCCCTAGGCTATCTCTACCCCTTTAAACCTAGATTCTCCACATCTACATTTTAGGGTTAAACATTTGGTGAACCCAATTTGTAAGAAATAATTTTTTTAATTCTTGGGGTTTTCAACTAGCTAGGGCTTTAGTTTATCATTCAAATTCTATAATTTTTCATTTCTAATCAATGAAAAATATTAATCAAAAAAATTGATTTCAAATGTAAGATATTGAAGCATTGATCACTCATTTCAATAATAATAAGGGTTTAATAGATGCATTTTTGTATGTTACAAGAGATGAAATCAATAAGCATGATAAGGCTAGGGCTTCCTCACTTAGGGATGGTGAATCCTTAGATGGTACTACAATTGATTCCGTACCAAAAACCATCTTCTTGAGCACATTACCACTCCATACTTCTAAATAAGGCATATGATATGTATTTAAACCTTTGTTTCCTGAGATTACTATTACTACATCTACCATAGGAAACCTAAATTCTTCAACTCAAATACTAGTGTAAATGCCTATATCTACCTAGCCTATGGGTACACCTACTTTGGTGACTTCTCAAATGTACAACCTAAAATACCAATAGGTGTAGGCTCTTGTCCAAACTATAAATTTTTTTCAAACTAAGGTTACAAATATTGAATTAAATTATATGAAATCTCCTTAAGTTATTGATTCAAAAGAGTTGTTGCATAATCCTATTACACTAGAGATGTCTTTCCACCCCTTGCTAACTAGTTTTGTTGCACCTAAGTTCATTTTTTATGATGGAAAGGGTGATCTTGAATAACATATTTTATATTTAGTACATCATGCCTTGATTATGCCTCCAATGATAAAATTTTAACCAAATTATTTCCAACAAACTTAAAAGACTATGCTTTAAGTTAGTTATATGATTTTCCAACTCAACTAGAAAATGCCTTCAAACCCCTTGTGAATCAATTTTTGCCACACTTATCTATTAACATTATTGAAAAGGTTTCTTATGCCCAAATTGAAAAGATCAAACAAGGAACCAATGAACCTATTAATTAGTATGTCCTTAGGGTACATGATAATGTTGGATAAAATGACTAATCCTATGGCAAATAAAGAGCTTCAATATATTTTCAAGCAAAGATTGCTTGCTCCTTTACAAGAGTCCATTTTATTCAAAAATTTAAATATTTTGATGACTTATGCCATGTTGCATGATCAAGAAATGAAACTTATCTCATTGAATAAACTTAAGTATGTAGAAAACACACCAACTATATTTACATCTAATACCAAGTTTACTATCATACTAAGTTATAACATCAAACCTCCTAAACCTAAAAAAGAAACAACCACCACAGTTAATGTAGTGTCACAACAACTTAATTAATTTATCTTGTCTAATGCACCATGGATAATTTACATGCTTACCTAAATCTCCTACTTTGTTACACCCATAACTTTTAGAGTGTCATCTTATATCACTCCCTCGTCCTATAGAGGTTGATATGAGTAGACCTATACTCAAAGGGTATGATACAAATATTTATTATGACTATCACCAAGGCCATATGAATTATATGAACAAATATTTTACCTTAAATCATAAGATCCAAGACTTAATTGATGATAAAAAAATTACATTTGATGATCCTCTAAAGGAATTAGGTTCACAACCTGGTGATCATCAAAAAGAAAAAATGTTTAACAATCCTTAGCAATATCATTCAAAGAAATATCCATAAGTGAAAATGGAATATAATGTGCACCCTCCTCTATCTCATCATGAACACCCATTAGACATGATTATTGGTACCTGTATGTGGCATATACCTCCTATGGTTTAGAGACCCTCCATTACTTTTGATGACAATGAGATTAGGGATAACGACTCAATTTTTTATTCATTATTCATTTGATCATATCTTGACCACCAACTTATACATATTATTATGATTGATAATGGTGTGAGTGAAAAATTTATACCATGACATTGCTTATAAATATGGGTTATATAAATCATGATTTACATCCTTCGACTAGATTAGTTAGAGCATTTTATGGGACCTCATAGTAGGTTCTTGGTGAGATTGACTTATCTTTACATATGGGTCCCACCAATGTGGTTACTACCTTCTCAATTATACCTTCCACAAGTGTCTTTGATATGTTATTTGGATGACCTTGGATATACACTTTGAGTAATACCTTCTACAATACATGGTTATGTTAAATACATTAATGCCAATTAGGTAATTATAGTTTTCATAATTCCATATGAACATCCTCTTGAACATGAGAAATTTATACCCATGTAGTTAATTATCAAACCCCCTATAGATAATTCTTAGCAAAAGGGTAAGCAATAAACAATTCCCTTTATGAGGTGACCAATACTTGAGAGACCATTGCATCAGAGATCCACAATGGGTTCCTCATAATCTTCATACACTACACATCATATTCAGATATCTAGATCACCTACACATGTTCCTATTATTGTTGTTCCATATAAAACATAAAGCACTCAGTGATGGGTTCCATGAAACCATACTCATATTATTTCTTCATGACCATAGAGTCCTATTAAACATAAACAAATCCTATAATGCCAAATATTAAACTTATGCATACTCCTCAGAAGTATCACTAACTTATTACACTAGGTTCACAATGCGGAGATATCTATGAGCATATTTTGGATGTGATCATTTTTATAGTATTTTCCTTTTTAAAATAACAAAAATACCAAAAAAAATAAAAAAACCAAAAATATGTTTAACATTTACATATCCTATTAGCTCTTTGGCATATATGTTTTCGGTTCCATGTTAGTAGATGGCATATCAGTGTTTTACATATACATATGTTTCATACATATTTTAAGTGTGATACAACCATACACAAATACATGATCTATGCACTTTTAGATGTTGAGCCTTCTCTCTACTCATGTCATGTGGACATTGGATGCATCTGCTTCTTTGATCATGATGCATCCAGGTTATATATTTTTATGATCACTTTACATTATCATGTTTGAGCTCATTTATGTAATTACACATGTCTTTATACATGCCTATATATTTCATAATGTACTTGATATGATATGTACTCAATGTTTTTTTCTAACACATATGATCCATGGAATAGTATGATATGTTTATGTTGATTGTTTATGCTTTCATTGATGCAATTTCATGAGTGTCTTGCTTGGCTATTGTCTTGATTCTTTGAGAATTTGGATATGCTCCATTTTTTCCATCCCCTATGCCGTCATTTCCTCTTTTACATTTAAATATGTCATTTTTTTGTTTTATTTAGACATTTGAATCAATCATTCTTTCTTTTATGGACATTTGACTAAGTCATGTCCCCTTGATTGTGCAATATTTGAACATGCCCCTTGTTTGAGGTATCCTTGGATCATTGTATTTTGATTTACTTTTGAGTGCTCTTGTGTGTGTTTGATTACTTGTTGAGCTTGTACTATTACTATCTAGATGTTTACATGATCTACATCATGCATCTTAGGACTTGGTGTGATCATGTTCTTCATGATTTAATGATATATCTACCTATACATGTTCCCCTTATATGTTACATGGTACTTTCATAGTTTACATGGTTATGTGATCCTTTTGAGGTAAGGTAACTACCAATTTCTTCTTTACCTCACTGTAAAAGGGGAGGCATATCAGTGGGGGCATGGCATACAGACACAACTTCCACATTACTTCACATATTTAGATTACAGTGGGGGCATGTTTTTGAAACATGTTTTTCACATTTTTCACAGTTTCAGATTTAGTGGGGGTATGTTTTGGAAACTTGTTCTCCACACTTATTAAATATTAAACATACCTAGATTAAAGTGGGGCATGTTTTGGAAACATGTTCTCCACATTGACACTTATATTAGCTTTTATATTTCTCCACATTGGCACTTACACCAATTATCAGATTCAGATAATAGTGGGGGTCATGTTTTGGAAACATGTTCTCCATACTTACACTAGTTTTCAATTTTAGATTATATAGTGGGGATATGTTTTGGAAACATGTTATCCACACTTACACAGTTTCAAATTAGCCAAAATCATAATTATATAATTCAAATACACATTTATGGTAGAATTCTATACATTGGTATCATTATTTTACAAAACTTTAGCATGAGACATATCTAAGGTGCATATTTTATGTAATGTGCACCTAATATTGAAAAATCAAATTAGTTTTAGATTTTAAACACCTTCAGGGACTATAATCACCCACCAGGTTGGACTTTTATCGACTATATTAAGCCAATCTACTGCATTAGTTGGTTCACTTTTTAGTATGGTTGAGGTGATTAAATCACTTAATATTGTAAAGTTTATAGGATTTACTTGATTACATCATCTAACCTCACCATATATAATGTGTGAATTGACTTGGTTCACTCATAATCACTAGGTTATAAGTATATTGGGTTGCATAATTAAGCTAGTCTCAACTATCGAGTGTCAAATCATCTTTTATCTAAGGTGGGGGCATGTGTCCTACAATATCTCTCTATCTATTTAGATATATTCACTTTCCATATTTTATATTTTTCATAATATCAATTTCGATAATTCGTAATGATACATCTTTCAAATCAAATTGCCAAAAGGTAAGACAATTGCATTGATACATAGGTGTACTCCTAAACCTTTCTCTATTTCAATTTCAATATTTTCAATGCTTTCAATTTTAGATTATATGGACTGATTTTATACTATAGCATGCTCTTAGTTATAGGTTAGTCACTAGAAAAGAACTCAAGTAAAGACAAGGTGTGTTATACACACCCAAGTATATATTTATCCTACTTTAAATAATTTCATTATTAGATTAAAGTTGGGGGGATGTAGACATTATTTATGAATTATATAGCACCTCAGTATTTTAAATAAAATTACATATCATGGATGTACCTTCAACTTCTAGACCTTTCTCACTGCTAAAACCTTGCATACACTATCTCCCTGTGCCTAATTATTTATCTCTTAGTCTAACCCATGTTATTTTGATGTCTTAGACCTTATATCTTTCTTAGAATGCTATAAACCTACTCATCTTCCATCTCTACAAGTTTTGGATTTGTGCCTATTTTCTAGCTACCCAAACACTTATTTCCCAGTTAGATACATATATTGATGCAGGTATCGTATCTTGATGTAAGTGTTTAGTGCCCTTAATCCATAAAATTTGTAAATGAAAGGTATCTTAAAGGTCATCCTAGGTGATTTAATGTGAAATATTCTCCAAAGGGATTGGTATAAATACAAGATCAACCCTCATTCATTCTTCACCTAGAAAAACCTAGCAACTCACAAGGAAACATACAAAAAGCATTCTATCAATCACTCAAGTAAGCAAAACTCATATATTTTATCTTATTTTATTTTATCTTATTTACATATAAATCATAGGAACAAAACATTTATAGGTCTAAATTACTGAAGGAAGAACCCAAGAGCTATACTTTCCAAGTTATAATCTAGGTCACTATTGTACTTGATTATCACACATTGCATGATTCACACACAAGCTAACATGTAGGGGATAACTACATAAGTATGAGGCCATTTTTAGAGTATAGGATACATATTAAATTCTCATTGACTATGTAGGCATCATTTATTAATAGAGAGATCTTTGGGGTAGCTTAACACCATGTGCTCACTAACATTTTTTTCCCACAGCCACTATGAAGATGAAGAACTATGATTTTTCTATTTGACAAGGAGCAATAGCCCATTACCCAGATCTTAATGCACCAGAGTGAAGGTGACATAGAAAAAAAAATCATCTAGGTGTTTTCTTCTAGTTTCAATAGGTATTTTGTATCAGACACGTGTTTGACTTATACAGTAGCATCGATGCAACCATTCCAAGTTGATGTAAGTGTTGGAGGCTATATAAGTACAATTTATAAAATCAAGTGACTTATCTAGAGAATCTATCTAGTGTAATTTTTCTTGTTCCATATCCAAATATGTATTAACATTATAACTAATTATCTTATTTTCTTTATCATTACAATATCTAGCATAATTGTACTTTCTATCTTTAGCATAAATTTAGTATATGTTTTATTTGGGTTTCAAAAATAATTGGCATGATTTAGAGATAGTATATCATCCTCTTACCCTAGTATATTTCTACCCCTTTAACCCTAAATTCCCCATATCTACATTTATAGGGTAAAACACTATGTAGGTTGAGCATGGTGGAGTTGTTTATCCTAGTCATGAGTCCATTTGGATTTGACGTATGATTTTTGATTTTTGATTTCCATAGGTCTAACCCAGACCACTTTTATGTAATAATTAGCATGCCATCCACATTTCTCAAAACCTACTAGAGCACCAAACAAAAAAATTATAGTGAGATACATATTCACTATCCAATAACTCATATAAGATAAGGTCATCGTCCTTCAGTATTATCAACTAGATTATCAATTTATAGACATCTACACAAAGCCCTTGTTTAAGGCTTGATTTGCTTAGCTCAAAAAAAATTAGGAGTGATGAAAAGTATCATAAAGGGGGGGGGAGGGAAAGTAGGGGGGATATTTGAATGATTCTTCCATCCTTTACTTTATTGATTACATATTAAGGGGGGATGTTGGTTTATTTAATAACTCATACAATATTTTATGTTTTAAGATGCACTTGTATATTTAAAGATAAATATGGATAGGTGCTAATTATGTACACACTTATTATTATAGTATATTATTAATTTATTTATTTACTTAATTAAATTACATTTTAATAAGACTTGTTGTACAAGTAAACTATTCTCCAAAACCTAAAATCTAACATCCTTATTATTTATATAATAACATAGATGGATAATGTGTAATGTAATATATGGATGAGAATTTCTATTGTAATATTGGTATATGTATGTCTGATACTTTAACCTAAATAACAAGTAATGCTACCTAGATAAATCATGTGTCTTTTCTTTCTAATATTTTTCTATTGCATGCATGTGAGTGATAGTATTAAGGTAGTTAATAAGATTATGGAACCCATTTAGTAGTTTTACATATTTATCTTTGTTGATGAACACATATCATACTTATCTACTTATATTGTATATTTATATGTTCATGATCTACACACATGTTTATCATGGTATTTATTTGACTGAATGACATGAAATATATACAAGTTATATGTGATTATGGACTTCCAAATGCTACATGGATACATTTTTTCCCACACATTGAAGACATAATCATATTGGGGGTATGCCTTACCCTAGGTGCATCTCTATACAATAGATTTTAGGGTGGTATATCTCTTGATTTCTATTTACAATATTGATCCATTTACATTTATTATAAAAATCTTGTAATTACCTACATCTTGTGTGTTACATGGATATATTTTTTGTTACATGAATATATTGCATGTTTCTTGCCTATTTACTGTGAATTGGTGCCATTTCATCCATGTTTCTTAAATGACCACATGTATGACTCACTATTATACCTCACCCTCTTAGGGTCACCTTTTTATATTAGGGACATATCATTGGTCTCTACCTTGTTTTTCCATGGGTGAGCATCATACCCTTCATTATCTTCTCAAGCCTATTACTACATATATGTTATACATATATAGCTTACATAAAGGCATGGTATTTGTCCCTTTCATATTGAGAAACACTATTTATATATTGATATTTTAAAAAATATTATTAAGATTTGAAATTACATGATTTTGTCCCTTTCATATTGAGGCACATTTCTTATATATTGTTATTTTTTAAATACTATTAAAATTTTAAATTACATGATTTTACCATGTATACACATTATATATTTCCTTTGGGGGAATCACTCCCACATCCTTCTCCTTAGGATTCATTTATATAATATTATTCCTACGGATATTTACCACCTATGTGCCTTGCATTATTATGTTTACGGGCCCATATTCCCTATAATGTGTTGTTACACCATGTTGTATCATGTTTGTCTTACTTGATACATACATGGATATATCTTATATACATTGTTTTTCATGATTTATACACTACCAAAATGGGAATTATACTTGTATGTTCCTCATAATTTATTTACTTACCACATATTTTGTTGATGAGGACATATTTTCCATCACTACATTTCTATACACTATGGATCTTACCTAGCCCCTATGGGGGCATGTTACCCACATATATTTTCCCCATAATATTTATTGATACACATCCTATGGAACCTTCCATGCATTTTTGTCTAATTATTTTACATTGTTACATATTATAAGATGACATTATATTATATAAACATTGACACAATTTATTTTCATGCATGATACATAAATTTATATATTTGAGCACCTCTTCACATCAAGGCATCATTTTTCCTCACTTTATTTGATCCTCACTATTAGGATGCACCCACCCTTGGACCTTAGCAGAATATTATCCTTAATACATGGTTTTATATGTACACATTATCTTTCCATCTCTCCTACTACTTATATAGTGGGGCATGTTGTTTCCCCCTATTTAATTTAATCTTCATAATAGGATGCACACACATATCAAGTTTATCAAAATGATATCTATACTATTTCACATGGATGTACTACATGTCTAACCTTTTTCCTACAAATAGGGCATATACTTTCCCAATTTATCGATCCTCATTCTCCCTAGAGTTATATATGCCCATTGATATTTACATGATGATATCTACTATATGTGAATGCACTTGGACAAACTATTTGTCTAATGTTACCTTTGATATTTACATGATAATATTTTATGATGATTACATATACTTTATAAAAAATTTCCAAAGTTTTTACATGATGAAATTATACATTGTTTACATACATGTGCTTGTACGAAGTTTTCAAGGATTTTCATATCTTTGACTATATACTATTATAACACATAATGATTTTAACTCTTATTTTTAAAATTATTGATCCCAAGGGTAATTTTTATAATCCATAACCTCAAAGTGGGGCATATATCCAAACATTTAAAAAAAAATCAAGATGAAACAAAATTGAGAAAAATAATTTAGCAAATGAATCGAGCGAACTTGAGCAAATCAAGAGCACTAGAAATGATTTGATTTTCTACTTCCCTAATTGAGAAGTCGATTGGATTTCAATAACTCCTTGAGAAGTCTTAGCTATGTCTAAATCTTTTCTAAAAATTTATAATCATAATAAATTGAATAGTGTTTTATTTTTCAAAGTGTGATAGCATGGGTTTGAATACAAATAGATATAATCATTCATATGCTCATTTTTTAATTTATATTTTTAAAAATTACCATATTTCACATAGAATTGAGAAAACATTGATTACTTATGGGTATATGGCCATTTCTCATAGGTACACCATAGTTTTGAAAAAAATAAAGGTGTGTAATGATGCATAAAAATGCATCATCCTTCTATCCCTAGGTAAGTCAATGTGCTTTAATTATGTAATAATTTTATGCTTTGATGCATGTATGCATTCACTCATATATGAACATCAAAGTAGGGAATTATGTGAATACATAATTTTTGTACAAGGATTTTTATTTAAATTTTTTTATTAATTTGTTTGTGTATATGAATCATTAGTTTGAATTAGGGTCTTATTGGTGCTTTTCTATATGCATTATATTGCTTCAACACAAGATCTTGATCAATCTTCTATTATTACACAATCATAAAATGTTTCCAATATACCATGTTGACTTAACCTCGTCACCCTTCAATTTAAATATCTACTTCCCCTCATGTCACTCTTCCACCTCTTACTTCTCCATCAAGGCAATCCACTCATATGGGAGTCTCTTCAGGATTAGAGGCCTAAGTAGTGAGCTTCACTGATGCATCTTTTAGGTGAGTGAAACCATTGTTGGGAAGATATAAGAATGTGGTTGAGACATATTTCCATATGTTGATGTGGTGGTAGATCTCATGTAAACACCTCCTCCCAATAATGTGAAGACCACCTCTAGGTTAGTCTCCAACCCATTTGGTACTTAATTCATTGAAGTTATAGAACTAATAGGAGATAAGAATGAAGAGGATATGAAATTAAAATATTACAATATGAAGAGGATCCCATTAGTTATGCCTACTCATGAAATCGATGATCACAATCTCAAGGAGGCCACTGATAAAATGATCAAAAGAGTAGAGGAAGATAAGTTGACATAAGAGCAAATAAAAGATTAAATTCATAAACTCACTCAATATGGCAATTACCTCTTGAGTCTGGTGGAAACCTAAATAACATCTCTCCCCACCACTATAGCCCAAGTACAATTAATTAGTAAAGAGGAAATTTCAATCATATGCAAATATAATAACTTAGATAAAACTATAGAGTCTCAGGTGGAATAACTATTGGTAAATAGAAATATATTCATGAAGTAATTAAGGCTTGTCAAAAAATTGATATGAATTGAACAAAGTGGATCAAAAACCTAGTTCCATAAAATAAATTGGAAATGTGGGAAGGAATGAAAGTTGATGTAGAATAGTTGTCATTGGATGATGTGGATATGCTAGTTAAAGGAGGCATATTAGACAATATGGAAGATGATATATCTTATGACTGGCTAGAGAGCATATTGCACAAGATGGATATCTTGAATAATTCCTTGGAAGACCTGAGGGAGAAGCATAAAATAAGTGATGAAAATCTCAATTAATTTTGATCAAATATTTATGATCTTCATTGTAAACTCTCTAAGGAAGATGGTTCCAAGCAACATTCAGTTACATAACTAAAAGAAAAAAAATAGAATTTGATTAAGAAGGACATTTTTAAGGAGAGTGTTTTTAATGTTATATCCATGAATAATCTTATTTAAATTCATAATGCACTAGAAAAGTTGAATCGAGGCCTGACTAAATTATTCAAAAATCTTGATATTATGATCACGGTTATAGATGGGTGGATGATCTATTGAAAAAACACAATGATCCCCAAAGCTGATCATGTGGCCACTATTTTAAACATGTTTAGAATGTTCAATTTGAATAATCCTCAAGCTAATGTTCATCACATTGTAAGAAACTCAAACCCACCAAGGGGTGGACCCTCTTTTGGAAAGGCTCTTTAAGTGGGTTTTATTACACTTTATTCTATTTTGCATTTGTTTCACTTTTTGTAATAAAATATCAATGTATTATCTTTTTGTAACTCACTTTGTATTAAAATTAAAAAGTTAATGTAAAAATATATGAGGAATACAAAAGGTCAATCTCATCCTTCTTTGGGTTATAAATAGAAGATAAAGTCATTATAAAGAGGACTTTTTGACACTTGAGAAATTTTAAGTTGAAAGGAAGAGGAAAACAAAACTTTGAGTTTATTTTTAAGAAGTAATAAGAGAATATGGATATGATTATATGAAGGAGAGGAAATTTGTGTCTAGGTTTCTCATTATATGGATATGCTTATTTTTATGTTTAATTAATATTTATCCTTATCTTATTAAATATTGATAGTTTCAATGTTAAATTATCTACATTCATATGAGTCCTTTTCTACCATGCATGGACAAAATTTGAGTTTGTTTATTCATGCATGTCCCTTCATATTCCCCTTCTCTTCCATATTTAGTTTAAGTTTAATAAAACACACTCCCAATACAATTTTATCAATTTATATTGTACCTAATTTATTTTCATTTTCTTTTGGTTTCAATAAAGTGAACCTCCCCTCATAATAAAGGTGGGAATTTTGACCCTTCACTATTGTAAAAACTCTTATTTTTACAACAAATATAAAAATTGGTTGATTAGTATAATTCAAATAGAGTTTGGCAAAACCCAATATAATGTGAAGATAATTAATTTCTGTGTAGATTGAAAAGATGTTTGAAGTGATTTTAGTTTGTCTATATTTGATTTATGTGTAGGTTAAAAAGTGACTACTACATAAATAAAGATTCACACTGGAAAAAAGTGACTTTATTACAAGAAGAAAATTTGACAAGTACATAAATGACTTTGCTAACCCTAAAAGTAGCTTTGATGACTGTAAAATCAACTTCACACTATGATTTTCCACTAAACAACCCATCTTCTTGAGGCCATAT
This sequence comes from Torreya grandis, assembly GCA_037957365.1. Lineage (NCBI taxonomy): Eukaryota > Viridiplantae > Streptophyta > Pinopsida > Cupressales > Taxaceae > Torreya > Torreya grandis. The sequence continues at coordinate 3,992,460 of JARHVA010000799.1, forward strand.
ATTTTAACTCAAGTGTCTATTTGACCTCCCATTTTTATAAAAAAGAAGGTATAAAAAAGACACATCAATTCATAAAAAATATTTGGGCTTTACAAAGTCATGTGGTCATCTTTGTAAGTAGTAGAAGTTTTTATTAATCATTGGTGGTTTTACTTTTCTACTAGCAACTGAGCTTTATAGTATCTTTGACCTATCCAGTAGTGAATTTGAATATATTTTAGTGGATTTGTCATTATAAAATATTGGCCTTGAAACATATTTTATCAATTTTTATTTTAACTAATGACTAAACTATATGTAGAAGTTTTGACTTGTACATCAATGACTTTGGCTTACAGATTAGTAGCTTCACTCTAAGTAGATATCGATTTACTTTCCAACTATGTATTTTTAAGTTACCCATTAAGATTTGAAATCAAACTACTAATCCCTTTTTTTAGGTCTACATGTCAAAGAATCAATAGTCCAACCCCTTTATAAATAATCTTTTTAATCATGATCACATTTTAATCAAGTCAATTAATCTAATCTAATTAATCTTATTTAGGGTGACTCAATTGTGTATGTCATCTCCTCTCACCCATAGGGTGGCCTTGGGGATCAAAATAAATAAAATTTACCTTGTTTATGATCTTTTATATACATCCATGTATGTGTGTGTGTTCCACATAAGGCTATATTATGTATGCACTCCCCTCGCACCTATAGGGTGACATTGGAGATGAAAAAATAATCAAAACCTCCTTCCCTTTTTATTTTTCTAGGGGAAGCATGATGTGGAGTTCATCCCCACACACTTATCATTAGTATTTATGTGGGTTATGACATGGATTTCATCACCACACACTAATCCAAACTTTGTGTTCTGGTGGAATATAAATATCAAAGAGAGTTATTGTAAAGCTAAAAATAATTTCCTATTAAGGTTTATGTGAAGTGAGGATCTCAAACTCAAATACTCAAGCATCAAAAAACACCTCATATGGACTTGGGCCCAACTTACTATGAAGTATTTATTGGACTCCCTTGGTGAGCCTCATCAAGCCTATATTAAGACCTCCAACCATAAATAACTTCCAGTGTAGGGGAAATAACATACCTAAATATTACTCCCCACACACAAACATAAAGTGAGGGTTGGGAGACCAACCTAATCACCACTTTATGTAAGTAGATTAGTGGGATGGTAGTTGTGTTCTACACCCATATCTACTAGTGTAGGCTTGTCACTTGCCTAATCTTATCTAAGTGTTGTCAAGACCTATATTGTTTGTACACCTTCATACCAAACAAGAACCAAGTCAACATCAATCATTTGAATCAAACCAAGATGTAGATCATCCCCCATAATTCCACCAAGTCATAATCTAACCCCAATACAATTATAGTCCAAACACCTAATCCACATAATGTCCCTTAGTTTAAGCATACATCAACTAACATTCCTTATCCAACCCCCATCAACTCATAATCAAAACACCTAAATTAAATTACATCTAATCCAAAACCTCACATAACCTAAGCTTTTCAAAACACACCTCCATCCAATAATCTTGATTTAATCCACATTTCTCACCTTATCATAAACCAATGACCAACACTTTTGATCCAATCTAGACAAGCCAAAAATTCATAAATAAATTCCAATCTAATACTTATATTATCAATCAGTCTAAACAACATAACACCATCTTGCTAACAACCCCATTATAATAGTTATCCAAATAAGATTGTTTATTTTTTAATCCCTAATCAATTTTAGGACTTCCAACACCTAACCAAACATCTATAAAAATCCCAATAATACCAAGTCAACCATCCAATTAATCATATGTTTTCCCTAATTTATATAGGAAATAAACCCATCACATATCATAACCAACATCATAAGTTTACTTAGACCTAAGGCCTAGTCAAATTTGAATTGTATAGTCAAATCCAATCATCCACTTTAGTCCAACCTAATCATCCACATCATCTAATATATTTTGAGCAAGTCAAATTAATATCATTTAACCACTTGAGATAACTAGGTAAAAACCCATCCCACATTATCTCAAGGTATTTACAACTTAGTCAAACTTATCAACTTGTCAAACATCCTGAATCTAGTCAAATCTATCCCCCATCTTAATAAAATCTAAGAGATTATCTTAGCTTGTTGCCCAAGTTAAATATCAAGGTTATCATAGCCTAACCCCCATCCTAATCAAGCTAGCTCCTTTCTAAGCCAAATTTATACAAGCTCATCCACTTGACACATATCAAATCATGTCAAACTTATTCCATCACATCAATACAAAGTTAAACTTGAGATCAAACTAAAGCTAGCCTTTTTTTCAAGTAATCTTAGATCCAAATATTTTCCATCTCATCCAAACATCCCACTATCACCTCTCATTATTTTTCATTCAATCCCCCACACTAGTCAAATGGGGCTGATGAAATCGCATCATCTATCCTTTTTTCCCATCTTAATCCATAGCCTCTTGAATTGATTTCAATATCACATTAATCAAATAATACATATTTACAAATAATGATATAGTATTTTTGTGGTTCCTATAAATGGGGGCTTGACTTCCTATGCATATCAATCCCATGAAACTAAATAATCCCATAATTAAGTGTCATCTAGTCCATCCACATCAACATCATTCTAATTCTATCCTCGGTGCTAGCTAGTCACAATCAAAATTTTCATCTACTAGTTATAGCCTTGATCATGACATTCCATATCCCACTAGTAAAGGGAACCTTATCCTAAAAATCTTATCCCCTAAGCCACATCAAATTCCATCATCCTAATATGTCCTACCATCACTATACCAAGGATAATAATCTAATTCAAAGTCAAGTGCTTCCACATCCAAATAAATCTATGAAAAGAAATAATATAATCATCTTAGTGAATCCTTGGAAGCCATCTTTCATCAACTAGCCATTGTAAACCTGATCATTTATCTACACACCAAGACTTTTGATTTGACCCAACCTAAGCCCTCTTAGTATAGAGAAGGCCAATATTTTCAATACCATATAACCCATGGGCATTCTAGTAATAGATTCCTTTATTTCAAAAAATACATCTAAGACCTAATCAACCACGGTGACATCAAAATTGTAAATTAATCATAGGAATCCACATTTGAGAATGAGTAATAGGGGATATGCCAAGGTTCCTTTCCTGATAATGATCTAACTCTTCTATTTTTGAACTAAGGCCAAGAACAAAAACCCATATTTGATGAGCCTCTTTAAAACCATCCACATACCCTTGGAGATACTATTTTTGATTAACCTATTCCTCCCATCTTTGATAAGCCCTTCTTTGATGAGCCCATATTCAAAAAATGAATCATTAACCAACCATACACCTTTTTGTTATAGGTAAAATCACTAAGATAAGGAGTTGAATCATTGGGCTCAGATATTTCAATTTCAATTTTAGTCCTATAAACTATTAACTAATCATCATATATTAATTTGATCAAACAACATTAACAAGAGAGCTCATACATAATATCAAACACATAACACATAGTTCCTTTGGGAAACCCCCATGAGGAATAAAACCCACTCTCAATCCTACAACACAAATTTACTACTATCCTATAATAAATTACAAGCAAGAGATAGATCAATTCCTTTAGATTAGCAAACCTTGTTCATGTCCTCTTGACCAAAGGTATTAAGTGAAACACCTATTTCATAAGGAGCAACTACCCCTACAAAAGACCAAGTCCTTTATACCCTCATTTGAATACCTCCATCTTAGAAATGATGTCTTCAACACCTAATTATGGATCTCTATTTTCTAACCTCTGAAATAACTCTCTCTATCTCAAATATGGCTCTCACATAGGCATACCACAAACTCTTTGATTCTTCACTCAAACTATTCTCATATGCACACTCAAACCTATTCACATATCCTAAAACTATAAGAGCACTAACCTGATAGTAATAATAGGATCTATAGGTCATACACATATTCAATAAATTTTTCTACTCATTAACTCAACCAACAGGCACACTACCTATCCTTCACTTCACAACTCTCACATCCACCTTGCATAAGTCTCTCTAACATTCAAGTCTTCACAAAAAGTCTAGAAATCATCATCTTTGATTTTACTATATATAGATATATCATGATTTATCAACATATTTTTCAACCATAATACATTCCTTCACCCTTAAGGCATCTTACATAGGTCACACTTAAGCACAATCCACTTTCAAATAGGCCTAAGTCACTTTTAGGTCTTATGGAGACCCATTCACCATTTTGATACATCTTCAAGCAAATAAATAAAATAGGACAAAGTTAAAATACATGAGTCCACTAATTATGTCCCATTAGGCATCCTTAAATTATCATAGTCACAAAAACATTCTTTTGCTATAACACAATTAGCTCAAACACTTCTATGTACACACAATCATTATGAATGAAAACATAGTCAACTTCAAAACATTTGTTCACACTAAATACAATTGTTCAAACCTTTAAAATGCAAAAAAATCATCCTCATGGATTCTAAAACACTCCAAAATATCTAAGTTACCATGAAACATTGAAACAACATCTACATAAGCTCAATTACTCTTCTCGGGGCACTTGTAGAATAAGCATGAAACCATAGTCAAGTTTTAAGCTCAATATATTTGTATGCACACACTTTTAGATATTAAAATTAGGTTCATTATATGCCCCATGGATTAATATTCATATTTTATTTTTAAATCATGAGAAAATTCATCTTCTATCAAAATATATGGATAAATTACTGAGCACTGGTTTTTCCCTTAGCAAATTCGAATATTCAAATGGCAACAGTCACAGTTAAACCTCAAACACAATGCTCACATCTCATGTCCTCTCAGATCAAATTAAAACATGAAACATATATATTATTCAATATTTAACACATAGGTTCCAATTCTCAAATGTTAAACCTCAATTACTTTGACCTCATCTCGTGCAATCTTGCAATGTTGACTTATCATACACCATCGATCTCTATAGATCAAATAGGTCTTTAACTAGCAACACTCATCATTTGATCAATTTATACAAACTCTCACTCACTATTAGATCCTTATATATTACCTTTTATCAGTCATTAAATCTAGAACACTTCTTACCATCTTGATCAATAGGCACCATTAGATCATGATTTGTACGATCGCTCACGCACTATTAGATCTTCATTTGGTCCTGATCTTTAACTCTATTAACTAGTGAACACTTTGACCTATTTGAATTGATGTATACCATATATATTCACTATAAAAACTCATACAAGATGTTAGATCACTAGTAGGTCAAGATCTTTAACATCATGTAAATTAACTAAGTGTGGGGACCAATTGCAATAGGCCTGAAAAGCCTAATTTGAATCTCAATAACTTCTTTTATCCTTAGACGCATGATATCAAAATTAGACCATATGATATCCTCACATAGGAGAATCCATAAATATAAAAAAATACTCATATAACATTTACACATGTGAGATATATCACCATTGAAATTCTTTCACAAAACTTCTGACACAGAGCCAACTATGCTTAGAACTTATCTTGGAGACCAACTTTGAACATGCATATATTTTTACACACTTCAGTGAATGATAAAAAATTTAGCATAAATAAACTAGGATAAAAACTAAACAAACCAATATAATCACCTTTTACTAAAATTTTCACATGTGCTAGATATGCCACCATCAAAATGCTTACTCGACTTTTCTTGCCACTTTGCAAATTTGGCTACGTATGGGAAAACACTGTCAAAATACATACGATCATAAATTTTCACCCATATATATTTGACTATGATTAGGTGCATGACCTAATATTTAGTTCATAAAAACTAGGGAATAATTTGATCACAAAAATATGACCAACTCCCCTTGAATCATCCACACGTGGTAATTATGACATCATCAAACTTTCTACTCAGATTTTTTGCCACTAAACCCAAACTATTTAGATGAAAATTATGGACTACCAGATGAATTCCAATTGTACACACAAGCTATCCAATTATATAAAAATATTATAGGACCACTTTCACATTATTAATACTCCATACTCATCCCTAAACATCTCTAACCATGCCAAAACTAAATATCAACCAAGCTAGTTTCAATCACACTAGGACAAGCACATTGCACACTTTGTCATTGTCACTTAGGCTATCAAAGAACTTCATCCACTCACCAAGACACCTCCATGACATCACCATGACATTAATTAAAATATTCTAATAGTCTCCCCCTTTTTCATTGATGTCAACACACATCATACAACTCACCTTTCTTCTCTCTCTTCAAACACTCTCACAATAGGAACTTTCTCCCCCTTTGACATAATGACAAAGTGGGCACCAACTAATCCTAAGGACCTAAAAATACCATCAAATATAATTATACCATATTATAAATATATTACACACTCCCACTTACCTTGAGTCTACCTCTTCTTGCTTTGACAACTTCCTCTTATTCCATGCCAACACTCTCTTCAACTAAGCACTACAACAAGTGAAGAAAGAACACATAAAAAAAATTGAAATATGATGGAACTCACCAAGAAACATCTAATAGGGACTCCCTCTAAGATTTATGATCCATTTCACATCTTTATAGTCTTCAGATCTCCACACACCATGAAGAACCACCATGTAGGCTTACCAGCCTTCTTTCTCAAGACACTTCCATGACCACCAACTCTGCATCTGCATTATACCAAATAGGAAACATGCACTGAACCAACCTTAGAACATACCTTGAAATAATTATGCCTTTATCTTTTGGATAATATGAACAAAAATAACATATTCAATACTATGCATGTCTAAACTCCTTGTAGCCCTAGAGCCCAAAACTTTCTATAGACACAACTTCAAGACCTGAAACTTCATATATAGAGCACTCTCATATTCCCCCTTAAGCACACCAATTTGAAACAACTAGCTCATCCTTTGAAAAATACTTCCTTTACAAACCTTCAAATCTCTATGAATCTTGATTTGACAACCCATTTGTCCCTTCAACATATTAATAATCCTCGTACCTCAACTCATAAGGCATATCACTTTTTTAATAGAGCCCAAAACCTTAGAATCTCAAAAAAATAAGGTCAACACAACATCTTCTAGTCAACGTCCACCTCTAAAAATTCTTGTACACCTGGATATAACCATTACTCACTTCTAGACCAAGATTTGAGCTTCCACACCATTTGGAACCTTGACTTCCTATAACCCATTCTAGGACCTAAAAGCTCTTAAGCACAAATTGGGAAACCCAAGAGCTAACAAAAATCTCCAAATTGACTTCAACATACCTTCATATCACAAAATCACATGGAGTATGCTAGAATAAGGTCAACAAACCTTTCTATGTAATAAGATCATATTGACATTGCATTAATCTCATTATACCATCTAGGAACCTTCAATCTGACCCTACAGACTTCTCCATATATAATTATCAACATCATGATATCACCTTAACATATTTTCCACCTAGACATACCTATTCCAACTAAGAAAACTCAACTCCAGTCTTTTAGGACCATCTAAAGAACACCATGGTAACACTTGCTTCTCCACTAAAAGGAGTATCTTAAGAAGCATAAATAGAGACATCCTTTGCACCACAAAGTTCTAAAACAAAGTAAAGTTAGGAGTGGCCCACATCTCCTCAGTAATCACTAGAATCCTCTTATAGCTATAAGACTTCTTGTTCTTATTATTCTTCTTCTAAGTCTGAACTATGACAACTAGTTCTTCTTATATATCACTCTCCTTTTCTTCAAAGATAGAATTGACAACACATGGAGCAACTATGAAATCTTGACAAACCTTTTTATTTGAAGAATCAACCATAGAGTCCTAAACCTCATCACTAGGCACTAACAATTGATGTTCTTTGCATGAAGCTTTCTCAACAATAGTAGGATGCTCACTTGGATCCATTCAGACCTTAGAACTAGCCTCAACTAGTATCTTGGTCTTCTCCTTGAGTTTGGACTCTTTATTCACAATATGAGTAGTCAATGAGAGCTCTTAGCACTTTTCACCTTCTGAAGCATTCTCCATCATAGCAAACATATTACTTAGACCTATAGACTCATCATAATTCCTACTTTCCACCTTTGGTCTCCATGAGTTCATTTTCCTTCTATATTTCACTCTAGGATCCTGATATAATCTATTTTGTCTTGTAGGCCTTTGCTTGCATAATCTAGTAATGTGACCTCTCTATTCATAGCTATATCAAACCATACTCCTTGATGGAAACTCAACTTGTATTACCCTGAATGGATAATGTTTTGAAAAGTGTCTTATATCATGATAGTTAAAGCACTCAACCTTTCTCACAACTTTTAATGGATGACCCTCATCATAGTTCCATGTAAATTCATTCTTAACAGGTCTTCTACATTCTCTAGTTCTATGCCCAAACTAATTATAAGTATAGTAGTAACTATTTAAATTTGCATACCTCATGGCATTTGGTTGTTTAATCTAATTTGTCTTCAATCTATTTACACCATCATTCCTTATTTGATGATTTGTGTTCAAAGGTTGATTGTCCTTGTTCACATTAGTCTTCATCTTGTCTTGAGTTGCAGTCTCTAGTTCTTCTTTGTATCCAAGACCAGTTATATCACTTGCATGCTTTTGATCATTCATAATATTATCTAGATCACTTAAACTCTTTTCAAATCTCCCAAATGGCATTACCTTACTAGATACCTTCTCTTCCTTATATTTCAATGACTCATTTTCAATTACATACCTTGAAAATTCATCTTCTTTAGATGTAAGGCTTATAGATAGAATTTCCAATTGACAACTAAGATGTTTAACCATATCTTCATGCTCCTTGGAATCCTCATCCATTCTTACCTCAAACACATTGAATTTCTCCTCAAAGTCATTGAGTTTATATTTAATATTCTTATTCATCTTCTTCTTGATCTTTAGTTCTTCATGAGCATTAGTCAATGTAATCTCATAGTCCACCTCATCTTCATCATCATTTGAATCACTCCAAGTAGACTCCTTTTGCCATGAGAAACTTCCTTCCTCATTCATGAAAAGGGATCTATCTTCAACAAGACCATCATCTTCATGATCATACTCTGAGTCAATATCTTCACTCTCATCTGATGAGTTGCAATCTTCTTTGATGTAGAGACTCTTTTTGTCCTTAAAGTACTTCTTCTTATTGTCAAACCTTATGAATCCCTTCTTTCTTTTTTCATACCTAAAATATCTCTTTATATAATCATGACCTTGATCATTCTCTTCATCATCATCCTTATTATACTTATGAGGGCAATTATTAGCAAGATGTCCTATCTCACCACAATTGAAGCATTTGAGAGGTAGTTTACCTTTATCCTTGCCTAAACATGTTCTCAATTTTCTTGAAATCAAAGCAATTAGTTCATCCTCATCTATAACACAAATGTTCTCCTCCTTGAAATTATTTCCTTGGAACTTCTTCTTTGTCTTCATTTTAGTCTTCAAATTTGCTTCCTTCTTTGGTGGTATATCATCATTCTTCCTCATCTCATAGGCAATAAAGGTGTAATGTGATTCATCTTCAACTGAGTAAGGTCATGACTCTCTTCTATAGCAGATACTTTTAGATCAAACTTAGGGGATAGAGACCTTAATACCTTTTAAACAACATTATACTCTTTAATATTCTCTCCAAGACCTCTGATGATGTTCACAATCTCATCAACTCTCTATAGAAAAGATGCCATAGTATCTTCTTTATTCATATTGAGACTTTCAAATTACTTTCTATGAGTTTGTAACTTAGCAATCTTGAATTTTGAATCTCCTTCAAAAATAGTCTTAAATTTATCCCATATTTCCTTGGTAGATGTGAAATGGATTACTTTTGTGAAGTCAATCTTTGTAATACCATAAGTGATGGCATTCATTGCCTTAGAATTGGTCTCAAATAGCTTTTTGTCTGCAACACTAGATGGAGGAATAATAGGAGCAACATAACCATACAAAATAGATTGCCATACATCAAACCCTAGGGACATAATGTATGTCCTCATCCTTTCACTCCAAAAATTATAATTGGATCCATTTAACATCAGTGTTTAATAGAGAAACCACCTTGCACATTCTAACTAGCCATTGTACCTTGGATCACCTTCAAGATGTTAATCCTTTACCAAAGGACCTGTTATGATCATAATTATTAGAGGTATAATAAATGATATGGGAGGTGAATTAGTGAGCCTATATATTTCAATTTCAATTTTAGTCTTTTAAACTATTAAGCAATCAACATATATCAATTTGATCAAGCAACATTAATAAGAGAGATCATAGATAAGATCAAACACATAACACATAGTTCCTATAAAAAACCCTCATGAGGAATAAAACCCACTCTCAAGCTTAGAACAAAAAAGAACTATTGTCCTATGATAAATTATAAAAGAGACTGATCAACTCCTTTAGACCAACAAACCTTGATCATGTCCTCCTGACCAAAGGTATTTAGTGAAACACCTATTTCATAAGGAGCAACTACCCTTAAGGAAGACCAAGTCCTTTAGACCCTTATTTAAACTCCTCCACATTAGAAATGATTTCTTAAACACATAATAATGGATCTCTATTTTATAATTTCTACACAAACTCCCTCTCTATCTCAAACAAGCCTCTCACATAGGCATATCACAATCTCTTTCCTTCTTCACTCAAACTGCCCTCATATGCACACTCAAACCTCTTTGCATATTCTCAAACTATAAAATCACTAAAATGATAGTAGTAACATGACCTATAGGTCATAAACATAATAAAAAAAAAACTCATTAAATCAACCAACAAGCACACTACCTATCCTTTGCTTCACAACTCTCACATCCACCTCGCACAAATCTCTCTAACATTCAAGTCTTCAAAAAAAGTCTATAAATCATCATATTTGATTTCACTATACATATAGCTATCATGATTTATCAAAATTTTGGTCCACCACAATACATGCCTTCACCCTTAAGGCATCTTACATAGGTCACACTTAAGCACAATCCACTTTCAAATAGGCCTAAGCCACTTTTAGACCCTATAGAGACCCATTCACCTTTTTGATACATCTCCAAGCAAATAAAGAACATAGGACCATTTTTAAATATATGGGTCCATTATTTATGTCCCCTTAGGCATCCTCAAATGATCATAGTTTTAAAAACATTCTTCTGTTAAAGCATAATTAGCTCAAACACTTCTCTGTACACATAATCATTATGAATGAAAACACAATCGACTTCAAAACCTTTGTTCATACTACATATGATTTGTCAAACATTCAAAATGCACATAGATCATCCTCATGGAGTCTAAAACACTTTGAAATATCCAATTCACCATGAAACATCAAAACAACATCTACATAAGCTCAATTACTCTTTTTGGGTCACTTTCAGAATAAGCATGAAACCATAGTCAACTTTAAAGCTCAATATATTTGTTTGTACACACTTTCAAATCTTAAAATTAGGTTCATTAGATTTTCCATGGATTCCTCTTCATATTTTATTTTTAAATCATGAGAAAATTCATCTTCTATCAAAATATATGGATAAACTACTGAGCATTGGTTTTTTCCTTAGCAAATTCAAATACTCAAATGACAATGGTCACAGTTAAACATCAAACACAATGCTCACATATCATGTCCTCTCAGCTCAAATTAAAATAATCACCATTGATTTTGTTATATATTTAAAACATAGGTTCCAATTCTCAATTTTTAAAACTTTATTACTTTGACCTCATCTTGTGTAATCTTGTAATGTTGACTTATCATGCACTGTCGATCTTTGTGGATCAACCAAGTCTTTAACTAACAACGCGCACTGTTCAATAAATCTATACAAACTCTTTCTTAATATTATATATTTATCTTATACCTTTGATTAGTTTTTAAACCTATAAAATTTCTTACCATCTTGATTAATACACACCATTAGATCATGATTTGTACGATCACCCATGCACCATTGGATCTTCATTTGGTCTTGATCTTTAACTCTGTTAACTAGAAAACACTTTGATATATTTGACTTAATACACACCATATATATTCACTATACAAAATACCATGAGCCTTTGAATCACCATTAGGTCCATATCTTTAACATCATTCAAATTGACTAAGTATGGGGACCAACTATAATATGCCTGGAAAGCCTACTTTGAACCTCAATAACTTCTTTTGTGCTTATATTTCATGATATCAAATTTGGACCATATGATCTCTTCACATAGGATAATTCATCCATATAAAAAAATAATCTTGGAACATTTTCATGTATGATATTTATCACCATTAAAATTCATTATTAAAAACTTCTATCACAGAGCCAACTATGCTTAGAACTTGTTTGGGAGACCAACTTTGAACATGCATATATTTTGATGTATTTCAGTGCATGATCTAAAATTTAGAAAAAAATAAATTAATATTTAAAATTAACAAACCATATGATCTTGTTTTCTCAAAACATCCACACATGTGAGATATGCCACCATCAAAATGCTTACTTGGCTCTTCTTGCCACATTGCAAATTTGGCTAAGTATGGGAAAACATTGTCAAAATGTATAAGAGCCCAACTTTGCACTCATATATCTTTAACTATGATTAGGTGAATGACCTAATAATTATCACATAGAAACTAGGGACTAATTTTATCACAACCATATTACCAACTCTCCTTGACTCATACACATGTGGCAATTATGATTTCATCAAACTGCCTACTCAGATTTTCTGCCACTAGACCCAAACTGTCTAGATGAAAATTATGGACTACCAAATTAATTCCACTTGTGCACACAAGATCTCTGATAATATAAAAACTATTATAGGAACATTTTAACATTATCAATACTCCATACTTATCCCTGAATGTCTCTAACCATGCCAAAATTGAAGATCTACCAAGCCAACTTCAAGCACACTAGGACAAACACATTACACACTTTTTCATTATCACTTAAGCTATCAAAGCACTTCATCCACTCACCGGGACACCTCCATGACATCAACATGATATAATTTATAATAATCCAATGCTTTTATCCATCAAATTATATCCCTTATTTATAAAAGTCCTTTTGTTTTAAATCCTCCATCACCAAACAAAAAATGAAGAAGATGTTTGTGAAAAACACTATCCAACTAGCTCTCCATGTGGCAACAATTTAAATATAACCTATCAGTAGCATCACAATAAAAACATCATCCAAATTATCATCATAAACAACATTGTCCTCATCTATCAACAACATCAAAACATCAACATCATCAATGTTAGGATCAATATCAGCATTAGAATCAACGTCAACATCGACATCAAGGTTCATCCATAGTATCTAAAAGGATTTAGCTTCCACTAACCACTTCATGGTTATCTTTGTCTATACCATCAATCTAGATGACCACTGGAAAAAGACACATATTTTGATCCATTTCAAGATAATGAATTCATAGTATAGTTTATGGAACTTCAAGATGATTTTCCCACCGCAAATTATAATAATGGATTTGATATTGTCTTGGATGGTTGTCATAAATATCAATGTAGTCACCTCAATGATCCTTTCACAATTATTTAGAAATTTTTATTTGACATTGAAATAGGTCATCCTATTAACCTATATGAGGATTATGATTCCCACTATCCATTCATTGACATCACTAATCCTTCCTCTCAGCCCTATTACATCATTGATCCTTTGTATCCCTTCGACGATCACCTTATCACAACCCTTAATGGGGATCGATAGAATCATACACCATTAAATTTACTCATAATTTAACAATGTAATTTTTTTATGTAATGAAAATTAAATAGGTTTTTGAATCACTTTCAATACCCAAATATAAATTCCTATATATTGAATCTATCATTCAAAAACATTTCATCAATTCTACTTTGATTTTTGTATTGTACCTTTAATTATTTCACAACTATAAATATAATTATTTTTACAAAAAGTTTTGCTTCTTCAAATTCAAAAAACTTTAATTAATGCTCAAGAGGTGCTCAATGATATTTTCATACCATGCTCTTAAGGCTTGTTTCAATCCATACAATGATCTTACCAACCTACATACTTTGTGTTCTTGGTCATCAATAGCAAAACCTTTTGGTTGATTCATGTAAACTTTTTCTTTGATATCACCATCTAGAAAATTAGTTTTTACATCCATCTCATGAATTTTTTATCCATTTTACGCTGATAAAGAAAACAAAGGATAAATGGTATTCTATTTTGTTATTGGTGCAAAGTTATCATTGTAATATATATCTTTTTTTAATCAAACCCATTTTTGACAAGCCTTGCTTTGTGTTTTTTAAGTTAGCCATATACTTTGTATTTGCTTTGAAATATCCACTTGCAACTAATGGATTAATAGCTGATTTTAGGATCCAATAACTCCCAAGTTCCATTTTTCTACCAAAGCATAATATTCACTTTTCATTATTTTTATCCTTACATCAAGATTTTCAGCTTGCTTGAAGGAAGTAGGTTCTCAATCAAAATCATGCTAGATATTGTAGTGTTATTAGTCACATTAGTGTCATGAGTAAATATATTTATTAGTGTGTATGAGATTAATTATATAATTTTAAGTGAATCTAATTGATGTAATTTTATGAATTATTATATCAATCCACAAGAATAGGATTTGTTGAGAGTCTTTAGGTGAGTAAAATATTATGCTTGTCTCTTAAAATAAAGGATATTGCAAGTCTATAACTATGTAATATTGTCATGTCAATAAACCTATAAAAAAAAATTGATTTTCTTAAATTGATCCAAATATTTCATTTGGTATTGTAGTCATATAAAATGTCATTTGAGTGTAATGAGTGTTACTTAAGACCACCCATCCCTATATTATTCTTAGACCTATCTTAGGGCCTATTTTGACACTTATCCATCTTTTGTGTAGACCTTGCACATCCCTAGACATCTTCAAATCAATACCAGCCCCTTCCTTAGGCATCCAAGCCCATAATGCCTCAATTTATGCCACATGGAGCCTAGCACTATACTTTGGACACTAGCACCCCATGCTAGTGTCCTACTTTCAGTGCTAATGTCCCTTGCCTAATTTCAACCCCAATGGATATCTTTTCAATTCCTAAAACACCTAGGGCCAGCCTAGACCTATTTCAAACCCTACACAAGCACCAGATCAGTATAAATGCATGTCTTTTAACCCTTTATCCACTAGATAGAAATCAAATGTAAACTACACAAACAATCTTAGAACAAGTTGTGAACAATCAAGGTTATTGATCTTTATTCTACCCTACTTATGCATATAGTCATCTACAACCATCCCAAGCTAAGAATACATAGATTTCCAATTTCAAGGCTCATTCAAAGCACTCAATTTAACACTCATACTAGCATTCACCTATACTTGTACCAAGTACTTAGGTGAGATAATTACATTGGGCTTGATCCCTTCTCAGAGTATTAATATGTAGACAACTCTCAACACAATGGGGTGTTGAGGATGCCTAGCCTACCCAACTAACATCACATTTTTACTAATTGTGTCACTCAAATACCCTAACAATATAGAGGTCTAAGGTTTCCTCCTAAATCAATTGACAATAGTTTATAGATAGTGAATTAGAGTTCATTCACATAGGTACAGGTAGGTCATACTTAAATAGAGGCGTACCCAAAATATTAGACAACTTTATGCACAAATGACATTAACACTAAAATTAGGACACTATTACCCCAACACTACTATCCAAGGTATGACATTATTATCTAGGAGGGTTTATGACACCTAGACCCTATTTGCAACACTCAAATATGCTTCAACACTAGTTTTTATCCTCCAAATCATATGTCTCAGTCAATTTCAAGCTAAGTATTTATTTGTGTCATTCATTGTTATTTTTAGAACTATCAGATTAGGTCAAATCTTGCAAAAACCATTGGTTGTATTTATTTCATCTTTCTAACCTGATTTATTATACTCAGACGTTTTAATAACCTAGGATTTACAATCCATAAATCCTTAAAAATTAAATTAGGTATCAAAGCAGTAATGGAGACTTGAGACACTATCTAGGTAAAGCCATTATAGTTTTTTGGTTCCCTAGTTGTATGTGAGAGAGAGAATAATTTATGGAAAGTTTTTTAACATAGATTAAGTTTCTATTAAGGTATTTGTTTTCCTCAAGTTTCATTTGTCATTAGCTTATTTTTTATAAATAAACACTTCTATTATGAGATCTCTCATCTTTGTGGATTATCTATGAATCCATATTCATTCCTTACACCGATAATATTTATTATATCCATTACATTTTTTTATTATGTAGAAGTAGCGTGGTGTGTTCATTTCTTAAAACATGTATATGCATGTAGATCATGCACCTCATTCACCAAATGCATACCCATGTGTCATCCATCTTTAACTTTTGTGAATCTATCTTAATTTTCTAGGTCAATGTCAAAGCCTTTCATAGCTTTTTAATGTTTTTTTTTGTATAGTTTAGTGGGTTAATAATTTAATTTTTTTAAAGTAAAATTTGGTAAAGTCATATAATTGTCAAAGTATAAATTAGTTAATAAGTTGTTTACAGTTTATGTTTAGTCATGTAATGTTATTTTTTTCAAGAATTTTAGTCCTATGTGTTAGATAAGGTTTTTGAGTCCTACATGAATATGTTACAAGAAATTCAATATACCATCAAAATTCAAGAATAAGGTCATTGTCTTATTTGGTATAGTTTAATGGGTTAATAATTTAATTTGTTTAAATTATAATTTGGTAAAGTCATATAATTGTCAAAGTATAAATTAGTTAATAAGTTGTTTAAAGTTCATGTTTAGTCATGTAATGTTATTTTTTTCAAGAATTATAGTCCTATGTGTTAGATAAGGTGTTTGAGTCCTACATGAATATGTTACGAGAAATTCAATATGTCATTAAAATTCAAGAATAAGGTCATTGTCTTGTTCATTTATGTCTAGTATTAGTTGCTATAGTTAGTGTTATAGTCCTTTTTTATATTTCAAAAGTGTCAAAATTAAAATATTTTTGTAAAATGATGCATTATTAGGTGAACCCGACATCCTTGTGTCAAATATGTCAATTTTATGGGGGGGTTACAATCAAACATGACATGCACTTGAGATTCATAATCAATTACATTGAGTGAGTAGCATCCTAATGGAAGTTAAAAGCAATAGAGGTTAGAGGTCTAATAGCAACCGTAAATGCTAACTATAAGGTTACGCTATGCAATAGTAGAATCAATATATGCACTAAAGTGGCTAAAGCCAAATCCAATATCCATTGACAATGCAAATTACCTATGTTTTTCATGATCGAGTGGTACCAGTCAATGATAGAGGCTAAAAATGATGACATGTCATTTTTAGTTTTAATTTATGGTATTATATATATATGAAGTTTATAAATATTTTATTATTGTAATAATAATGTAGATATTAAGATCATAAAAACTATAGCAGGAAGTATTCTTGATAGGTTGATTGTTTAGTGATGTGTTTCTATGAGTTGGTTGATGGGTCCCTATTCATGAAATATGTATTCACATGAATAGGTTAATGGGATCATATTCATGATAGATTTAGTTCACATAGTCAATGTGAGTGTCAAGACCTTGAATAAGTTGATGGGTGCCTATTTATGTTACTTAGTCATTGAGTGGTGTTGTCTCCCTATGTTTATACTAAGGGGGGAATGTTAGATATTATAGTGTTAGTACTCACAATAGTGTTGTGAGTAAATATGTGTGTTAGTGTGTATGAGATTAATTATATAAGTGTGAGTGTGTCTAATTGATGTGATTTTTTTATTTGTTATAATAACCCACAAAAATAGGCTTTGTTGAGAGTCTTTAGGAGAGTAAGAGATTAGGCTTGACTCCTAAAATAAAGGATATTGCAACCCTATAAATATATAATATTGTCATATGAATAAATTTACAAAGAATTAGTGTGTTTATTTATCTCAAATTGATCCAAATATTTCAAATAAATGTTGACTTATTCTTCTATATGGTCATTCAAGGTCAGTTTTTATAGTTTATCTTGAATTTATTCTAGGAACTTGTTTGATTGTTGTGTGAATATATGTGCAATTTGAGTGCATGTTTTTTGAAATTCATCAGGTCTAACATATTTCAATGTCTATATGGTCCATTTATGCATCTCTTTTTGAGTTACTTGCATGATTATTGGTGCCTCATTTTTTATTTGAAGTTCCTTCATTTTCTAACATATGTTCACTTATTTTATCTATTTTTTTATTTATATGATCCAATCAACATAAAATTGTTGAATAAATTATAATACTAAAGATATATAATTTACCAATAATTCTAATTACAAACTTTATAAATATAGTATTATATTATTTTTAGGAAATCTTGAGAAGAATATAACTTATTTTATATTCTAGGGTTCTACTAGTCTAACATTAGGTATTGCCATCTAAAATTCACCAACACAAGTATTTGATCACTCAAGTTTAAGAATAGATTTTGTGCTTTTATCTAGATAAGTTCACGGTTCATAGATAATAGTGTAGGATAACATTATATGTTGATTATAGACTTGTATGTTGTGAAAATAATGAAATTGTGATTGTCTTACCACTTTCACCTATGTTCATTGAAAGTGTTGAGACACTACCACCTTTGAAATACCATGTGAAGATACCTACAATATAAAACCCTAGTTCTTATATAAACTAACTTAATATCAAATAGAGGGTGTCGATTGAAATGGATTGAGTTGGACTAACCTTGGTCAATTCTTATTGATTGAACAAACATTGTAGTATATTTTTAATACTCTGAGGAGGGCTTAAATTGGATTGTAGTCATATCACTAATGTTTATGTGTGAAATTGTTAATACAAATCTAGATGTTCTTTCTCCTATTTTACCCTTGGCATAAACATGAAAATATAGATTCAATGTTTTTAAATTTAAGATTTAGCTTCAAAATTTCTATAAATGAAATATGCAATCTTTTTTCAAGGTCTTGATAATTTGGAGTGTCATCCTAAATTCCTTATAGTAGCTTTGTATTTATAGGGACCATTGATTTAAAATTAAGAGAGACATTAGAATGCAAACAATGACCCAACAAGACCCAAATAGGAAAAAATAATGACCCAAAAAAAATGTGACCCAAAATAACTCTGTAAGTTACGCTTGGACAAGTCTACATTTCACAGACAAGTCCATGGGCCCAAATTTTTCAAGAAATGTTGGATTTGTCAAGAAAGCACACAAATAGATAAATAGAAGGAAATGGGTATCCCAACATCCAATAGTGGGCTTGATAATATTGAAATGATGAATAAAAGTGAACAACACACCATACAAATATATGACATAAAGAGGAAAAGACCCAAACAAATGCACCAATTGATACTTCATTCATCATTAATAGTCTGTACATACAAAATTATATGAAAAGGTATTGAAAATACACTTGTACAAAATTTGGATGTCCAAATCCACCCTCCCTCCCCACTATTATAGAAATGGAATTGATAGAGTAAAGGATAAAATTATACATGAGTGTGTATGACAAACATTTTCTTTGGCATGAAATTATAATTGTGTGGGACACTCAATAGAGAAACTATGATAACACATGTAATAGTCAATTTCTATATATGAAATCTAAAAGTATATAATTGGGATTAAAAGGTAAAGACTAAGAAAGGAGTAAACCTATATGCATGTGTTATTATTCCACCTATGGAGAATGTTCATGTTGTGAAGAGAGGAGATGTCATGGGCCACTAGCTAACCCAACCAAGTGGAGAAAGGATACTTTCAGTGTTTCTCATTCCAAGCCAATGAAATGAAAAATCTTTCAAGTGTTGATGGGAGAATAGTAGGTCATTGTATGTTACTAAATCATGACCATACTAACCCTAGTAACTAATACAACTTTGATATTATACCCCAAGATGAAATTTTGGGACCCATAATGGATTCGCTAGAAGTAATGCCAAGGCTATTCAATATCTCTAGACCTTAACATACATTACTTGTAACAAAATGAATCACACCACTAAAAATATATCTAAATTATACTTGCATGATCAAAAGATAATGAAGAATCACCCCCATCATGATTGTAAATCCAATAGATTTGAAGTGAAATAATAACCATTTTCCATTTAAAATGTAAATTGTGTTATAGTGCATATGCACATGAACCAGTATCATGCCTTTTAAATTTGAAAAAATGTATATATGTGTATGAACCAAATGATGCCCATTGAATCTAAGTCAAATTATATGTAGTGCCATGCATATATATGCTCAATTTTAATTGTATGTAAAACCTATATAATTTATGTTCTTGTAACTATTTGCATATGCATAATTGTTTGCATAAGCCTATGCATATGCATCCAAGTGTGTGTGAATATGTAATCAAGTCTCTATAAATTGAGTGCAGATACATGGCACATGCCCCATAATATGTACTTATATTCTAATATTTATATCATATCTCATTTTTGACTCATTCTACTTTTTTGAAATCTGTAATTTGCATGTGCATATGCCTATGAATATGTATAATGCTACTAATATATGGTAATTTATAGTTCATGTCTTTTTTTATGGATTGTACCTACTTGGAATACACCTCTAAAATTTTTACAAGTGTATATAATCTTTCAAAAATGTTTAAAACCCTAGTCACAAATTTGTAGTGTGTGGATAATCTAAACCATGTATAATATACCAAAATTGAGTGATCCCATAAATATTGTTTGTGCAAGATTATATTATATAATAATCTTGATGTATGCCCCAATTTTGATGTGAGGGATGAGATTATCAAATGAATCATGATGACATAAATGTAAGTTTAAATAATTTCAAGTAATTTGTAATTTTATTGGATTAAATAGATATTGAATTTGATCATTATGACACATTAGAGTTGTACCACTTTAAAATTTTGTGAATGTCATGGTGTAAGTTGATAAATGTGCTTGATGGGTATCATATTGATTTATGAAGGTAATAGTATGGATAAAGGATCTCAAGGTATTAATAAATATGTTGTATATACATTTAAAATTTACCACTCTATCACTCACTAATAATATCTTTAATAGTCCATACTAATTCCACTCATTAATAAATTTTATATCATTATCCATAATATATATTATCCTAATGCCAATCAGATGTACAAGGTTTGGTTAAGTCAGTTGGTTGTGCCCAGCTCCACCTAGGTTTGAATCTCATAGTGTGTTTATAGGTTGAACATGGCCATTTGAGTTGACTTAGTGGTTTCAATGGTTGATGGTGGCCGTTTGTGTTTTTTTTATGGTTCTTGGGGATTGGGCCCCCTAATTGTGCCCCAAATCCACTTTGTAGCTCTGGTCAAAAGTAATCTAATAAGGGGTCCCACCAATCCTGACATCTATCAAAAAAATATATAACATCCTAATATCCCCTTCTAAATTTCTAGATCACACACTAACCTTATAATACCATTTATCTTAATTAATTCTTCTATTAACACTTCATTTTTCCTTAATCACCACTTACATAATATATTTAGAATTTTAAATTCCTCCTCACCTACTACCAACTACCTCTATTATGTCTCCTACAAATCTCTTCCTTTATCTTCTCCTAAGAATTATTAATTAATCCTAATAGACTTAGAGATTTATATATCCCCTCACACATTCCTATCTAAAGAATTCCATGAAAATTTAATTCATATTTTCAACTACCAAATCTTCACACTAATTCCTAGCCATTGATATTCATCTAACATGGCCAAATCTTAGTAATTGATTCACTTCAAAACCCCCTAAATAATAAACTAAATCCCCATACAAAATCTATGAATCTTATGAATCTATGAGTCTTTGCTAACTTATGAATTTGATATCATCTTTCCACATCTTGTCTCTCAAGTATCCATTATTATCATTATGTTACAATATTATGCATTTTAAGAGCAATCACACATTAATTATCAAGCTTCAAACATGTCCATACAATTTTGATCACATCAAATCTTTTTAAGGAGGAATAATTCATTGCACTTGAAACATAATTTTTATTTGTATTTCATTCTAAAATTGCACATGAATTTATTGTTCCTTTAACTCAATCAGATGTGTTTGTAACTGGGTTTAGAGTATGAGTTATGATATCATTTCATTTTTCCATTGATTTTGATTTAACACTCATTTTCACATCACATTTTGGTAACCACATTGGGATAAATCCCTTAAATTTTTATTGTGAAGGTTTTGGTGTGATTTACCAAGCTTGTAAGTTCCTTTGTGAGACGATTTGACAATTAAAAACTGAAACATTCCATGAAATAATATATTTTTTAATGACTTTAAAATATGTCTAAGAGACTTCACTCTATAGAAATGAAATTTTGACATCATCAGAAGCAAGTTCACACTTGACTACCAAACTTAAAATTTACAGTTTACTTGACCATTTGACTATCGATTTCATTTAAAATCATTTCTTTCATATTTATATTTTGTTTAACCACTAACAATTTTATGTTATTTGTAATCAATTTCACACTTTATGTTTTTATTTTTATATATAGCTTATCCACCCCATATGGAATAAGGATGTCAGCCTACATAGATATATGCCCTTAGGTTTCAAAGTTGTAACTGCAGATAAACAATTTCACCATTGACATCTGTGGTATCATTACTTCCATTAATGATTTTGACTTGACTGGCAAGCTAACCATGATAGTTTAACATTTTTTCATAGTTTTGTCAAAGATGAATTTTAAGTTTTTGTGATTTTAAACTTGATACTGAATTTGTTATAGTTTGAAGTGATTTTTTTATCTATGTTTACTTTATGTGTAAGTTGTAAAGACACTACTACATATATATGCCTTCACACTCAAAAAAAGTGAATTTGCTACTAGAAAGAGATTTGACAAGTGCAGAAGTGACTTTGCTAACCCTAAAAGTAGATTTGACAACTATAGAATCAGCTTTGTACTATATTTTCCATTAAAAACCTCATCTTGTGGAGGCCATAGCTTTTGACTCAGGTGTCTGTTTGACCTCCCATTTATAGAAAAAATAAGGCATTGAAAAGACACATCAATTCATAAAAACTATTTGGGATTTGAAAAGTCATGTCATTGGCTTTGCAACTAGTATCAATTTTTATTAATCATTGGTGGTTTTACTTTTCTACTAACAACTAACCTTTGTAGCAGTTTTGACCTATGCATTAGTGAATTTGAATCTATTTTAGTGTATTTGTGATTGTAAAAATAGGCTTTACATAATATTTTAGGAATTTTGATTTCAACTAATGACTAAACTATTTGTAGCATTTTTTACTTATGCAATAAAAACTTTGGCCTATAGATCATTAGTTTTGCTCCAAGCAGCGATGGATTTGCTTTTCAACTATGTATTTTCAGGTTACTCATCAAGAGTTGAATTCAAGCTACCAATCCTTATTTTTAGGTCCACCTGTAAAAGAATCAATATTCAAACCCTTTTCTCAATAATTTTTTGAATCATAAACACATTGTAATCAAATCAATTAATTTAATATAATTAATCTTGTTTTAGGTGACTCAATTGTGTATGCTCTCCCCTCATAGCCATAGGGTGACCTTGGGGATCAAAAAAATAAAAGTTACCTTGTTTATGATCTTATATATATATAGGTCCTTTTGTGTGTGTGTGTTCCAATTGAGGCTATATTGTGATGTTCTGCCCTCACACCTATAGGGAGACCTTGGGGATAAAAAATAGTCAAAAACTCCTTCCCTTTTTATTTTTCTACAAGAAACATGATGTGGAATTCATATCCATGCACTTGTTATTAGTATTTTGGTAGGATGTGAAGTGGATTTCGTCACCACATAATAATCTAAAATTTGTGTTCTATCAGGTATAAATATCAAGGAGAGTAATCATAAAGCTAAGCATAATTTCCATAAAGGTTTATGTGAAGTGAGGAGCTCACACTCCATTACTCAAGCATCAAACAACATCCTTAGACAAAATTTGGCCACATGTATTGTTATCACTTGAACTTGCACCC
Source organism: Torreya grandis (assembly GCA_037957365.1). NCBI lineage: Eukaryota > Viridiplantae > Streptophyta > Pinopsida > Cupressales > Taxaceae > Torreya > Torreya grandis. Next base: position 4,016,660 of record JARHVA010000799.1, read on the forward strand.
AATGAGGAGATGGGACAAGCTTCTCCTCATTAAAGTGAGAAAATGGAACCACCCTAGGGTTTTTGGTATCCTTATTTGGGGGTGGATCTCTAGATTAGGGGCTAGATCCCCTTGATGCATCACTAAAGCACATATCCTAAAACTATCACTTTGGGGTTGAAAAGGGTTAATAAAAGCATGAAGATTAAGCATAATATATGGGGGTGATACACCAATTTTTTTTTCTACTCACACTCATTGAAATTCACTTGAAACTAAAAACAAGTTACATATACACTTCACTCAATATCAACTCTTTCTCTCACACATCAATGTTTCAACATGGGGACAAAGACATAGCATAGATTAGGAGACTTAGGCAATAGGCATGATAGGAAACTCTATTGAATCATATATTAACTATACCTATAACCTCACTTGACACTTCTTGTTGACCTACAAGAAATATAACATAACACACTAGGTACTAGTAGGAATAATATGTGGAGTCAAATAGACATCACTCTTGCACAAGACTAAACACTATCATCTACACTTAGTGAATTATTTGAATGAGGTAAAATAAATTGTATTTATTGATTTAAGGCATAATTTTTTTATGGATTCACCATACCCAAGTGGATAGATCCATACAATGGCTAAGAAGGCCCAATTTATAGAACTTGGAAGAAGAGAGAGAAAGGAGAAGTTGAAGAGGCATAAGGACATGTGTCACCAATGTGACAACCAATTAAAAATTAATGAGAGAGAATGATGTGGTGAGACATATCATGTTAGGAGTTAAAATTTTCATCTTTAATCATCTAAATCCTACAAATAGTCAATAAACTCCTTTTCTATGCATAGAAAACTACCCCTTACGATTAGCCTTACAAAACTGCCCAAACTCTACACCTAATCAATTTTGATGATGAATTTGAGTAGGAGGGGTTACTACGAATCCCTAAAATGCATTTGGGAGGATCATAACCCTTCCTATCATCTTTTCCATGCATGATCACACTTGTTAGTCTCAAAATATCCCTTTTCCCATCACCTCTCACACTTGGCACCATACAGCGCTTCAAAAATGCAATCTGATCTATAAAAGAGGATAAATTACATGTGTAAGGAGTGATCATACAATAAGTTGGGTTCACGAAATGATTTTTTATTTTTGGGAATAATGGATATTTATTCAAATTAATAAATAAGTCTGAGTAGGATAAATCAATAAATAATATTCCTAATTAAAGCTACTAATTTGTGAAATTAAATTATAATTAGACCTTTTTAAACAATAGTGGTGAGAGAGAGAAAATTAAACTTAGCTTATTATGGATTGTTCTAACTGAAACAAGGTCTAGAAATTTTTGTGTAGGACAGAGACACTATCAAAAATAAGATCCTAAACTTCATTTTTTTATTAGATAGAAGTGTCAAAACTAGACACCCTGGGCTCCAGTGCTATAGTCATTCTCCAACACTGTTATCTTAAGGATTTAAGCTTTTTGGATATTATTTGCCTACTCAGTGTGAGCCTCTGTACCAGTGTTTTAGGTCCTCTCTGTCAACAAAACTCCTTGTAGAGCTGATTATTCATTTACTTCTATCTTCTATGCAATTAAATGGAACTTTGGCAAATGGGGAAAAGGGGTTTGTGTGTGTAAGATGCATTAGACATGTTTCACACCCCATGTATGGGCACATTACCTACATATCAATACTCTGAGGAGGGATCAATCCATATGTAGTTCTCCCTTTAAGAGTGCTTGGTACAATAGTAAATGAAATTCAATAAATTCTAAAACTAGGTAAGCTTGAGATGACTAGGGATTGGTGTAAGGAATTAAATTGTCTTGAAAGTGTATAGGCTATTTATATGTAGAGAATAGGGAAGATTGTTTGATTGGTCTTACTTATATTCTTTCTTGCTTGAATGATATTTTCCAACCCCTTCCAAATGATCTTTGAAAGGGATTTTATAGGAATCTATTGGTCATGGGTTAGATGAAACCAGACTAGGTTGACACAATGAATAAGAGGAATAGGGTAAAAATGGTAATCTGGGCTTGTATTGTGATTGGATAGGAGAACTAAAAAGGGGACACCCTAGGGTCCAACACTATATTCCAAATTAGCACTAATATCCTAAGCAAATGAGACCTAGGGGGATGGGTTAGTCATGAAAAGAGGGTCCTAACTCAGCTAAGGTCAAGTTTGAAAGGCCACAAATGATTGGGAATTAGTGAAAGCAAGCCTGAGAGGATTTAGAGATCAAACAAGAGGGACCTAAGGATTTGGTGTCATTAGCCATGCTCAAGTTATCATTTTTTGCATTTTAGTATCCCATCACATCAATCTAAAGTTAAACTTGAGATCAAATTAAAGGTAGCCTTTTTTTCAAGTAAGCTTAGATCCAAATATTTTCTATCTCATAAAATCATCCCATTATCACTTCTTAATATTTTTCTATTTAATCTTCTACACCTATCGATTTGGGCTAATGGAATCACATTATTCATTATTTTTTCTCATCTTGATCCATGGCTTCTTAAATAGATTTAGATATCACCTTAATCAAATAATACATCTTTGTGAACAAGGATAAAATCCTTTTTTGGCTCCTATAAATGGAATCCTGACTTCTTATGCATATTAATCTAATTAAACTAAATACCACCATAATCAATAATCATCCAGTCCATCCACATCAACATCAGTCTACTCCTAGCCTCCATCCTATCTAGTCACAATCAAAATTTTCATCCACTAATTACATCCTTGATCATGACATTCTATATCACATTAGCAAAGTGAACCCTATCCTGGAAACCTTATCCCCTGAGCCACATCAAATTCCATCATCCCAATATGTCTTTCCATCACTACACCAAGGATAATCATCAATTCAGAGTCAAGTGCTTCCACATCCAAACAAATCTATTAAAAGAGATAATATTCTCCTCTTAGTGAATCCTTGTAAGCCATCTTTCATTAACTATCCCCTACCAACCTAATCATCTATCCACACACCAATCCTTTTGATTTGACCCAACCTAAGCCCTCTTGGTATAGAGAAATCTAGTATTGTCAATACCATATAACTTAGGGCCATTTCAGTAATAGATGCCTCAATTTCAAAAATTATGTCTAAGACCTAATAGACCAAGGTGACATCAAAAGCGTGAGTGAATCATATGAATCCACATTTTAGGGTGAGCAAAAGGGGATATGCCAAGGTTCCTTTCCTAATAATGATTAAACTCTTTTATTTTTGAACCAAGGCCAAGAAAAAAAAAACCCATATTTGATTAACTTCACTTTGATGAGCCTCTTTAAAACCACCCACATACCCTCAA